>JAOSBN010071933.1:0-13068 GCA_027563595.1 Erythroxylum suave | reverse complement strand
CAATTTGTAAAAGGGGCATAAAAGGAATATGTTAAAAAGTAATTGGATAAAGTTATCTTTTTGTACTTTTGGTGCAAAGATTTGGTGTCTTCCTTGAAGTGAATTTTTTGTACAAAAATACCAAATTTGATGTTTTGGTATCTTGGTTGGAGATGGCCTTATGTCCATTTTGGAGAAAATCTATCTTCGGATCATTCGTACATGTTAATCCAAAGGTTGATAGTTCATCGAACAGTAGATTCACCTTTTCGATTCTTCAATGGATTAGTACAAATGGTTGGGTTTATGGATGTCATTGGTTGTTGTTGGAATATCGAGGTAGCTAGTTGCACAACTTTTCAGTTCATGCAGAAGCTAAAGATGGTAAAAATAGCCGCAAAAGGGTTCTTATCTCACAGGTTAGTAAGTTATTGTTTTTGGGCTAACTTTAGATATAATTCTTTTTAATGTGTTGAAATTTTTGCTTAAAGTTAATGGATTTGTTTCTTAATTGTTATCAAGTGATTTTCAACACATGGGAGATGAATTTGAATAAAAAAGATGGAAGAAAAGCAAAAGTGATTCGAATTTCTAGCTGATATAAAAGTTTTTGACTAAACGTGGGTACGTGTAAAGAAAAAGTTTTATCACAAAAATCTGATTTGAAAAGAGATTTGATAGACTTAGGATTCTAATTATTTTGATAATCAAGTTGTTTTCTTTATGTGGGGATCTGTTACTTGATTTCGTGGGCTGATAAAATAACTTTAAGAATGAAGGATGACCACCCCTTAGGGACATCTTATCTTTCACATTTTTGTTTGGCTTTTTGGGAGTTTTTCGTATTTTCTGGGAAAAAGGCAGAGATGGAGACCAGATGTTCTACTATTTTTTTTGTCAAGTTTCATCACTGTTATGAGTAGCTAAATCCTTATACTTGGTTGAAGGAACCAATGATATCTATGTGTAAGATTTTTTGAATAAAGTTTATTTCATTGACTAATATTAAATGTCTTTCACATTATTTTTCATGATTAAATTGATTGATCTCTAGGGTGCGCAACTAGAAATTAATTGATTTAATTTACAGCTAGATTAGTAGGATTTGACGTTCAGTTTTGCTAATCCAAAGTGACAATTAAGATTACCATCTTTTAGGCTAGGGGTTAGAAATTCTAAGAAAGATATTTATCTAGACTAAATACGTATCATTTGCGTATTGTCTTGCTCACCGACCCTCTTAGTTTTTAAGGCTATTAATTAATAAATCTTAAGATTGTAAGTTGTTGGTTAATAATAGTGATTAAAATATATGTTTCTATTCATGTAATCCTAAGAGAGAACAACATTCAATGAATATTTGTTAATGGACTTAATTTTATATCGATGATCCATACTAGTTTGATAACGTAAGTGACCCAAAACTAAGGTTTGTTCATTAATTTTCAAGATCTGATTATTTTTGTTTATTTCTAATTTTTGTCAATTTTAATTTCTTAAATTCAAGTTACTTAAACCCAACTCCCCAATTTGTTTTAGTTTTAACTCGTGAAACACTTACCAATAAATTTCTCGTGGGAACGATCTCAACTTTTCATTAACTACATATTTCATTATTAAAGTTAGTATTAATTTGGTTGTTTCACACAAGCTCAGAGATATTTCTATTACTCTCTATATAATCTTGTTCTTAGATATGTGGAAATTCAATGCCTCCAGAAGTAGTAGGAAGCTTTTAACTTGGAGAATTCCATTCTCAAACAAAAAGTCTGGCTGAATTGGTCGAAAGAGGGGATACTAATTCAAAAATTTTCCACTCCTTATTACTTGCCAGGTGGAATGTTAATAGGATCAACATGCTTTGGGACAGCTTGAGAAGGGAATTCACTGACCAGTACCATCTCTAGGATATTGCTAGTCAACACTTTCTAAACCTGATAGGAACCGATAACTCCACAACTCCTAGTCCAAATAGTTTGTAACTGTTTAATTGTCTGGTTGACCAAGAACTCCGGGATTTTTTGGTTTCCCTTATTACTACTTAAGATGCAAAGAGGGCTCTTTTCAGTATGCATCCTTCTAAATCCCCTAGGCTAGATGGCTTCTCAACACTATTCTTTCAAAGCACTTGGGACGTCACCAGTAAGCTGTTCACTAATATAATGCTGTAATTTTTTGCAACCTTTAAAATGATCAAGGAGATGAATTGGACTTTTATCTGCTTGGTACCTAAGAAACACCATCATCAGACCATGAATGATTATCTTCTCATCTCTTGTTGTAACATCATCTATAAAGTGATTCCTGAGCTCCTTGCTAAAAGACTTAAGAGAGCCATTCCTAATGTCATCAGCCTAGCTTTAGAAGCTTTCCTTCGAGATCGCAATATTAGTGACAACATTCTTTTACTTTAGGAATCACTGATGGACTACAATTTAGGCAAGAATCTAAGAAACTGTGTTATCAAGAGTGATTTTTATAAGGCTTTTGATACTGTAAGTTGGCCATTTATTCATTTTTTTTCTTGAAACTTTGCAATGCCTTATCAATTTATTAAATGGATAATGCCATGCATTTAAACCCCATCTTTGAGTATCTTAGTGAATGAGATACCCACCAGAACTATTCAGATTGCTAAAGGAATTCGACAAGGGGATCTTTTTGTCTTCATATCTATTCACTCTTGTCATGGTAGGGTTTCCTCGATTAACATCTACACTGATATCTTGCAATCGCAGTTTTAAGTACCACTATAAATTTAGTGCTCTCAATCTCTCCCACCTACTGTATGCAGATGATCTTTTAATTCTTTGTGGTGCTAATACTCACTCTTTAACTATGCTGATGCGAGTTCTAGAATTATTTGCTAGTTGGTCTGGTCTTTAGTATAACTCTAAAAAGAGTTGTATTTACCTCTTTGCGAATGTTAGGAACATTGATGACGCCCTAGGGATAGTGGGGCTTCCTCAGCATTTTAACCCATTTACTTGGGCGTGCCAATTACCTCCTCCAAACCTAAATACAATGATTGCTTGCCCCTTATAGAAAAATTCAAGGCTATAGTAAATGCATGGAAAAATAGATTCCTATCTTATGGTGCTCGTCTCACACTTATCATCTTTGTATTGAGCAGCTTGCATCTATACTGGATGACTCATATTGCGTTTCCAAAAAAGTGCTTAAGGAGATTGACCAAATCATCAAAGCTTTTTTATGCTGTGGCAAGTCCGAACATGCAAAGAATGCGAAAGTAAAATGGAGTGAAGTGGTCGTTTCGAAAAAGTTTGGAGACCTTGGAATTGTTTCCATCTCTAACATACATAAAGTGCTAATGAGTAAAAGGCTCTGGAGACTCTGTACTGATCATGAAGCCCTATGGGTTAAGTGGACTCATATGTATTACATCAAAGGTGCAAATTTTTGGCAAATCCCTTATACTCGAGAGTTTTCTTGGATTCTCACTCAAATGACGAAGCTGAGGGATTTTGTTTAACCTTATATTAAGTATATAATTGGCAATAAGAAAGAACTTGGATTTGGTATGATAACTGGCTCAACCTAAGCCCTTTTTTTTCTCAACTCTCAGGTATAATACTTAAGAAATATAATTCCTCTTACTCTTAAAGCCTCATTTTTGATTATCAATGGTTAATGGAGAGGGAATTTTAGAGGCTTTAATGATTTGGCTTAACATCTCCCTAGCTTAGAGAATGTGCAGATGGGTGACTCCATTGTTTGGTCTCTAGATCTAATGGACAATTTTCCAGTTAATCTTGCAATAAGATACTTACTCAAGGATTAGAAGTAGCTCCTTGGTCTTCCCTTTTATGGGTCAAGACTATTTATCCTAAAGCCTTTTTTATAACCCGGCTAGTGATAAAAAACATACTTCGAACTAAAAATCAATGGCACAACTTGATGGATTTAACTTGTCTATTATGTAAATTGGATATTAAGGGTAGGACCATCTCTTTTTTCTATGTAGTTATTCGACAACAGTTTGGAGCAGGATTTTGCACATGGTACTAGAGTTGGCTATACTTATACTTGGGATCATTCGTTGACTTGGGCCATTAGGAACTTTGCAAAAGGTATGCCAAATGCAACTCCCTACAAAGCTTCATTTTCCACTTGTATCTACAACCTTTGAAGGGAACGCAACAATAGACGCTTTTCTAGCTTGGAGGAGCATCCGTATTTCTTAGTGGAAAGGATTATCAACTAGATTAGAGGGGCTTTGCTTGCAAAAAATTTTCATGTTTCTCTCTCCTCTTGCATGAGACATCCATGGTACCTTTAATGAAGATTTATGTGTTTTATAGTACTTAGTCTCTTTTTGTAACTTACTTGTCAGCATAATAATGCTTGGTTTGAACTCATTGTAATGTTGACATAGTTTTGTCTATAATTAATCCAATACTCATTTTCCAATTTTTTTTTGTATATACAATGTTTTAAAATTAAAATAGAAATTATCATTTTTTAAATGTGATACTTATATGTTACAATAATTAAAATTTCTTGATTAAAGTTAATATTGACTAATCATTGATTGTTTTCGAAATGAATCACTTTTTAATTGAATCGTATGATTTTATTGTTGTGTGTGCTTAAGTATTAACTATTGTTGAATTAATTTAAATTTAATTTTGGAACATGAAATAAATTCCCTATTACTTTGTACGTTAAAAGGCATATAAGGAAAGAAAGAAAAAGTTTTTCTTACACTTTTGTTTTATTATAACTAATTATATTACAACTTGTAATTACTGGCTCTAATGTCAACCCTAATTACCTATATCTCCTTGTATAATGATTAGGGGTTTAATCTTAATAGATCCATCTAATGTGACTGAATGGTTTAGTAAAAATTCACACAGGAAATATTGTTCTGATTGATAGATTTGATAAAAATAAAATATCCCCTAATTTTGTTGCATCTTTATGAATAGAATTGTAAAGGAAGATAAGTTATACAATTGAGTCACTTGGTAAATGATATTTTTTGCCAAGATATCTTTCTTTGTTTTTTTTTTGGAAAAGTAAGATATCTTTCTTTGTTAGCTCTCTTTTCGTTTATCGTTTTTCCTTTGCCATTTTTTTTTTAAAATTGAATTATAAAATGTAACACTTTCGTTTTTAGGATAGTTAAAAACTGAAGAGTTGGCACCCAGACTAAAATTTAGGCGGACAATATCGGAGAGTGAGCTTAGGTTGATCTCCAACTACCTGTTTCTAGCTTCATTTCAAGGATGAGCTAACCTCTTTTGAGTGCCAGAGAATCTGTCCTAGTGGGAGGTTTTGGGTTTGATGGAAAGGATTCTAGAAGGGTAAAGGAGGAAATCATCTGAAAGAGCAGACTGCATAGCTAGAAGAGTAAAAAAAGAGGATCGATAGCTTTTGGCTGCAAGAAAAACAGGTTTTACAGATGCTTAAAGGGGAAAGGCAAGAAAAAAGAAGGCTAAAAAGTACCAGAATGCCCTTCAGTGGTTGGAAATGTATGTATGGAAGCTAGAGAAGGACAAAAACTGAGTGCAAGGATGGAGAGATGGAGGAGATTGTTGAAGATCTGTTATCAGAACGAGGAAGATGGAAGAAAACAAAGATTCTAGATGTGCTGATGGACTTATTGAAAATAAAGGTGAAGGTAAATTGGTAAAAGAAATTGGTAAATCAGAACTACTTTAGGTAGCTCCTAAAAGACACAGTTCAAAGAGATAAGTGCTCACTCTTTTAATGATAGCTTTCACAGCAAAATGAATTTCTAGTTGTTAGAGAAGTAATTTTTTAATATTTTAAAAATTAGACAAAAAATTAAATTGATAAAATTAAAAATTTAAAAATTCAACTAGTTGGTATATAATAAAAATTAAAAATTAAAAACTTAACCTATGATTAAAAAAGCAATCTTTACTTATAAAAGAGGTTAGAATTTAATTAATAAATTGTCAAATAAAAACAAATTAATTTACTCTAATTTGTCAAAATTAGATAATTTATCAAAATCAATCGATTGATCATTTTTTAATAACAAAATTTGTAAATCAAACTAATAAATTAAGGGTCTGTTTATTTCTATTTTTATTTTGTTTTTAATTCAAAAAATATTTATTTGATTTTTTTATTTTTGTTGCTTTTACTTTTCAAAAATTATGAAAATCGTAAAAAGTTATTTTATATTTCTATTTCTATTTTATAATATGATTTACTATCAACTAAATATATATTATTTAATCATTTAAAATACTAACTTTTAATAAAACTACAAATAATTTAATATTATATTATATTTGACTAATTGAAAATAATTATTGAAAAATTAATACTTTAATTTTACTTAAGAATTTTATTTAATATTTGTAATTAAATTAAATTAAATAATTATTAATAAATTTAATAGACAGAAGGAGGAGTATTCTGGTAGTGTTTTTGCGTCCCTTGCCAATTTGCCTTAAATTGCAAAATTACATCCACGTGGCTATGTAATATTACGTAATAACAATTTTTTACAAGAATAAATCAAAGAAAAACAAAAAAAAAACTTAAAGGTAAACATTAGAGGTTTTTTATATGTAATAATAGTAAAGTTTATTAAATATTTTTATTTTGGCATTTTATATAAGAGATGAGTATCAAATTTTATATAAAAATTATAAAAAATGAAAAGCAAATATCAATATTCAACACTTAATTAACTATTTTTGAATATGTAATTATATTAAATTCAAATTTAAATTATTATCAATTTGAACTTATTTATAATCAATTTAAACTTCGATGTTCATTTACATTTGTGTGTTTAATTGTTTTATTTTTGATTGTGCTAGAAACGACTATAATCAGATTAGAGATTTTGTGAAATTACACCTCTTTAGAAATTTTTAGGTAACATGGGTCCTAGATGCTTTGTAGGAAGGAGTAGGATATGTCCCTTAGGTTAATCTCCTTTGGAAATCTTCTTTCAATTATAGGGCCTCTATCTTCACTTGATTGGTTATAAAAAACAAGATTCGTACTAAAAATAGATGGTTTGGATCTTACGATCCTAATTGTGTCCTTTGTAAAGAGTTGGAAGAAGATACAGAGCATTTATTCTTTTAATGTAGTTTCTCTAAAGCAGTATGGAGCAGAGTTTTGCATTTGTTATCTGCTGTTATTATTAATTATGACTGGTCATCTTCTCTGAACTGGATCATATGTATTGTCAATTTGAGGTCACAAGATGCTCCTATATACAAAATCTCCTTTATAACCACTATATATTCTATATGGAAAGAAAGGAATAAGAGGATCTACAAAAATGAGGAAGTAAACAAATATATCTTAGCTGACGACATTGTTAATGGGATCTGAGCTCTTATGTTAGCAAAATTTGATTAACATGATCTATCCCTAGGAAAGAAGACCAAATGCAATTTGTAATGTTTTTTTTTTGCTATTTCTTATTTGTTTATGTAATTTTTCATGTCTTTAATTGTGACTTTTGTTTGTAATTTATTTAAGTTGAACTTGTTGTAATGTTGAGATAGTTTTACCATCGTTAATGCAATAATTATTCAAATTTTAGAAAAAGTTAGACCATAGTTGGTTATTAGAATAATAATGAATTCAATTATTTACAAATAGTAGTTATTAGAATAATACATGTACTCCTTCAAAATTAAAAGGCTGCGTTTCAATTTTAACGATAACTTGTTTACCAAATTTTTGTATAATAAAATTTTTATGTTTTAATATAAATCTTTATCCAATAAAATTTTTGATAAGATTTATACCTTATTCTAAATAAAAGGTAATAGAACCTCATTCTTAAAAGAAAAAAAGGTAATAGAATCTAACTGTCAATATCAATTATTTTACAAACGGTTAAAAATTTTAGCTTCTTTAACAATTGATTCTAAATTATATTCTTGGACATAACTAGGACCGCAGCCTGTCATATCAAATAATCCGTTGATGAGGGGCTTTCGGCCCCTACTTACATCTAGGATTAGATTCCTTATTCTCCTAGATTTTATGTGGGTAAATTTAAGTAATATATAATTGAAAAATGTTTTTGGTTAATTATTAATAGTTATTTATGGTAAATTTTATCATAAAAATAAATATTTTAATAAAATAAAATTTTCTTTAATTAATAAAGTTAACATGAATAATTATTAATAATGTGTCATCATTATTTTACCGGAACTAAAAGCAATTATATTTAGCGCAACATAAAGATTTTGTAAATGGAATTTTTCTTGCTTCCTATCTCTTGCAAGACACGTCGATTGTTTTGAAAGTGATAAGTCAGAATAAGAAAAAGGAACAAAAAGCAAGATAAGGTGACATGTTTTATTCTAAGATACATGAAAGTTGATGTCAAGCATTGTCCAAAGAATATAATTCTTTACTTGTATTATTGGTAAAGAATATAATTCTTTACTTGTACTATTAGTTACTTAATTAGAGTATTTTAAGTTGAGATAATAAATTTAAAAATTTTTAATTTTTAATTTAATAGTAATTTTTAAAAAATTCCAATTTAGTTATTAATTTTTTAAAATTCGTATAAATTAGGTCAAAAAAATCAATCAGACTGATTTTTTTTTTACCTAATTGAAAATTTATTGATATAAATTTATTAAAAAATTATCTATTTTTAATATAAAATATTATTTTCATCTCTTGTATGAGATTTACAATTTATCGTTGAATAAAATAATAGTAAACAAGTTAAAAGTGCTAGTAAATAACTTTCTATGAGACTCCTTTTTCTGGAAGGACGTAGTCAGCAAGTGTAATCCTGTTCGCGTTATCATGCTAGCTGGCTTGTAGAATCTTAGGACAAATCAGCATAAATATGAGAAGCCAATTGTAAGGGTTTGTGGAGTGATACAAGAACAATTACATTCACTCACAAGTTGAAACTCTAAAATGGAAAACTCGAATGATGGAAGAGGGCAGATGAGCATGGAGCATTTCAGGAAGTGGTTGCTAGCATTTGACGACGACAAAGACGGTAAAATAAGCCTGAGAGAGCTGACCGAAGCATTCCGGATGACCGGAACGTGGTTTTCGGGGTGGAAAGCCCGGCAGGCCATGAAATTTGCAGACTCCAATAGCAGTGGCTTTATCGAAGAATCCGAAATCGAAAAGCTTGCGGAATTTTTTGAGAAAAGAATGGGTGTCAAAATTATTAAACCCTAGTATGCGTCTTGCAATTGTCTGGTAGCTCTAATCAGATGGGTTTGAAGCTATAGTCCGCATATGAGAAAGTTGATACCTATTTTTCTGTTTCCACGATGTAATAAAATGTTTTTAAGTATTTATTATAACGTTTGTTGAGAAATCGTGTCAGGGTTCGCTACTGTGCACAATGAAATTGTTGAAGATAAAGAGATAAGAATGGGTAAAATAGAAGAAACTTGCTGTAAATTGAATTACTGAACTAAAGCAACATGAAGCCTTATATAGGCACTTACAAAGCGACTAAATTACCCAGTAACTCCATAACCTGACTGACCCATTAACTCCAACAATAAAAACAAAACAAACAAATTACAAAGCCATGAAATCAGCAAACCAACTAACTCAAAGAGAACAAACAAACCACTACCTCATAATTTGACTAAGTCTTTAATGGTGTTGCAGTTTAACACTCCCCCTCAACGCCAGCTTAAACCTTTTTGACAATTCCAAGTTGATGACAGAAAACTTTAAGCTTGTTGCCATTCATACTCTTTGTGAATAAGTTTGCAATATGATCTCCCAAATTGATTTGCCTTAACTCCACTTCTTCTTCCAAAACTTTTTCTCTGATAAAATGGTAATGCACTTTTACATGTTTGGTTCTTGTGTGGAAAACAAGATTCTCCACCAAACATATTGCCGACTGGTTTTCGCAACATAGAGGACTTGCATACCCTATCGGGTGGTGTAAGTCATTTAGTAACTAAATAAGCCAAGTGCTCTCTTGAGCTGTCATTGTTGCTGCTCGGTCCTCCACTTCTATTGTTAACAAAGACACAGTTGGTTACCTCTTGTTACACTAAGAAATTACTCCAGACCCAAAAGCATAAAAACATAATCAGTAGTCGAGCATCAAGTATCATGATCACCTGCAAAATCAGCATCAAAATACCCATCCAACTTGCACTCTTCACCCTTCTTATAAAATAAGCCAATGTCGACTGTGCCTTTAACATATATTAGAACTTGTCGAATTGCTTCCAAATGAGACTTCTTTAGACTGTGCATGTACCGGCTCAACACACTAATTGCATAAGAAATATTAGGCCTTGTCAAGGTTAAATAAATTAGGCTACCCACTAGTTGTTGATACATAGTTGCATTCTCCAAATCTTTTCCTTCGTGAGCACACATTTTGACATTTGGCTCTATTGGTGTTGAAATTGGCTTACCCTCAAGCATTCCAAACTTTTTAATCAAGTCTTTAGAATATTTTTGCTGATAAAGAAATATCCCTTCTTGAGTGCGATTAACCTCTAGACTAAGAAAATGCTTGAGTTGACCATTCTCTCATCTAAAAACGAATTGACATATTCTTCTTCGTTTGGTGGATTTCTTCTTCATAATCACCTATTGTAATTAAATCATCTGCATAAACTATCATAATGACTAGTTTTCCTCCGTTAACTTTAACAAACAAACAAACTTGAAGTCTTTTTGGGCACTGCCGGTGACGCTGGATGGTAGATCACCGGAACCATGGGTGACCTACCGCCGGAACCTGATCCTTTTCCTCCTCTACAGGGTGCGACATCCTCAGGTCTACAAACGCCCACCATGGCATAGATTGCAGAAGCTGGAGCAGATCGTATGGAGAGGGCAGTCGAAGGAGACGCCTGGCGGAGCAAGTTTCAATCTTCGGGCACAAGAGGTAACCTTCATTTCTACCTGTCTGCGATTCAAGATGGGGTTGTGTCTCCCCCAGTGGAGTTGCTGCAGGCTGGGGCTCGGGCATGGTCCCACGCTCTTGTGGGATTCTTTTGGTCCAAGAGGATGGCTTTTCCTGCTGTCCAAGCTTGGGCGAAGGCACGGTGGAGTAAGATGGGTTTTGAGAAAGCAATGCTTGGAGGATGGGAATTTTTTGTTTAAATTTTCTGACCATTCCAATCTCATCGTGATTCTTGAGCAAGGGCCCTGGTACATTGGGGACCAGTCATTGTTTTTTGATGCAGTGGAAGCCGGGAATGGGGTTGAACAGAGGTTCAATAGAGGTCCTTCCTCTATGGATACATTTTTATGGACTGCCAATGGAGTACTGGATGGTGGAGGGCTTAAGCTATATCGCTAGTGCACTGGGCAAACCACTATGTCTGGATTCCCAAACTGCTAAGATGGATCGCATAGGATAAGCCAAGATCTGTGTTGAAGTTCCAAAAAATGCCACCTTACCTAATAAATTACCTATACGTCGGCTGGGCAGTAATGGGGAGCTGATCCAATACATTATTAGTGTTTCATATCCGTGGAAGCCAAATGTTGGTCAGAAGAAATGGGTTGCTACGGGGCGTTCCTTCCACTCTGGGTGGTCGGAGGACTTAGATCCGGGACTGGGTATGTTGACTACGCTGCTATCGACTACTGAACAGGGGGAACCGAGTGAGGCACCAGTGAGTATTGGTAATGTATCTGCGTCAGTGGAGGTTGGCCTGGAAGGGCAGCATGAGGAGGCTGTCGTTACTGGTAGGAACTATGAAGTTGGGGGGGCCTCTTTGGATCCACTCTTGCAAGCTACTCATGGTGAGCAATCGGGTGAGCCAGTTCTCCCTAGCAAATTGCAGTCATGCATAAATGAGGTTGGGGAGTCCCCCTCTAGTCCTTCTCCTGTTACCATTGCACCTGCTGAAATGCCAGGCCAGGGAACTGCCCCTGCTACTGCACATAGTTCTGGTCAGGAAGTTGGATTAGAAATCATCAAGGGGCTTGCTAGTCCGTGTCGGACGAGTGAAGTTAAAACAGCTGTGCGGAGGAAAAAAGCCAAGAAGAAAAAGACCAAAGGGATCATGTCCCCGGAGAGTCTATTTTAATTCCCCTTTTGTATGTCGATCCTAGTATGGAATACGCGAGGTCTTAACGACCCTCTTAAGAAGCGCATGGTACAGCACATGGTAGCAAAGACTCAACCATTTTTGGTAGGACTTCTTGAAACCAAAATAAAGCCTCATGTTGACCGACAAGGCTCAGGTTTTTTGGGACCCAAATGGAGCATTTTATCTAACCACATACACCATTACAATGGCCGAATTATCTGCTGGTTCAATTCTAACGTTGTTGATGTTCGGGTCCTCAAAATGAGTGATCAATTTATGCATCTCCAGTGTGACTTGTTTGGGCAGTTCAAATGTGAGATCACTCTTGTTTATGCGTCTAATTTTGCTTTTCACAGGGCTACACTATGGGCTGATCTAGTGGTAATCCGACAAGGAATGCAGGGGCCGTGGTTGGTGGTTGGAGATTTCAATTGTTGTCACAGTGCTGCGGAAGTTGAAGGGGGAGCAAGATTCCATGGGGGTTCGGGTGCTGAACTCACCCAACTATTCCACAACACGGATTTGGTGGATCTTCGAGGCCTTAGTAGGTGGTTCACGTCGGATAACAAGCAACAAGGCCAAATGTTCATTAGAAAGAAACTTGACCGTGCATTGGTGAATAATGGATGGCTAAGTCGATTTCCCTGTTCATCAGCAGTTTTTGGAGACCCTGAACTGTCGGACCATGTGTCTATCCTCATCCAACAATTGAGCAAGCAGTCTAGACTCGGGGCTCCATTCCGCTTCTTTAATGGTCTACTTCAAGTAGAGGGTTTTATGGATATGCTTGCCGGGGTATGGCAGACGGAAGTCAGAGGCTTCAAGTCTTTTCGACTTATGCAGAAACTAAAGTTAGCCAAGAGAGCCATTAAAGCATTTAGTAACCAGCGGAATCAAATTCTTCAATTGTTACGTGATGAGCTCAGTGCTATACAATAGGAATGTTATAGGGATCCACACAATGACCAGCTCCGCAATATTGAGGTGACTCGGATGAAGAAATATCAGGAGGAATTGAAACTTTATGATTCTATTCTCAAACAAAAGT
>JAOSBN010071875.1:0-13070 GCA_027563595.1 Erythroxylum suave | reverse complement strand
CAAACAATTTTTAAAACACTCCTAGCCCGTTCCAAATTACTATTTTACCCTTCCCATCGGTGATGGGATGTTACAGTACAAATCGATCTAGAAAAGGAAAAGATGATTAGATGGAGAGATAGAAACTTTTAAAGCTAGATTGGTAGTTAAGGGTTATATTTAAAAAGAGGATATAGACTATGAGGAGTTTTTTAATAGTTGTAATGCTTAAGTACTTCATAATTCTTTTGGCCATAGTAGCCTATTTCGATTATGAAATATGGCAAATTTATGTCAAGACAGCATTTCTTAATGGAGATCTTGAGGAGACCATTTATATGGCTCAATAAGAGGGATTTATTGAGCCAGGTAATGAGCAAAAGTTGTACAAATTGCAGAGGTCCATTTATAGACTTAAGCAAGCACGTAGGTCTTGGAACATTAGGTTTGATAAGTCTATCAAAACCTATGGATTCATACAAAATCTAGATGAGCCTTGTGTCTATAGAAGGATACAAGAAGGAAAGATTATTTTCCTAATCTTGTATGTTGATGATATTCTGCTCATTGGGAATGATGTAGGAATGTTATCTACGGTTAAGGGATGGCTAAACGAACAGTTCTCAATGAAGGATTTAGGAGAGGCTAGCTATGTTCTAGGGATCAAACTTATAAAGGATTGTAAGAACAAAATGATAGCCTTGTCTCAAATAACCTACATAGAGAGCATGCTCAATAAGTTTGCCATGCAAGATTCCAAGAGGGGTTTCACACCTACTAGAGATGGAATCAAACATTCAAAGGAGCAAACACCTAAGACCCAAGAGGAGTTCAAACCCATGCATAACATTCCATATGCTTCGGCAGTTGGAAGTTTAATGTAGGCTATGCTTTGCACTAGACCGGATATTTGTTACACAATAGGATTGGTAAGTAGATTCCAGTATAATCTAAGAGTGGAGCATTGGAATAAAGTTAATTGCATACTAAAGTATCGTCGTAGGATGAAGAACTTAATGCTTGTTTACTCTAGAAGTAACCTTATTCCGATAAGATATACAAATTCCAATTTCCAATCAAATGTTGATTTAAGGAAATCAACTTTTGGTTTTATATTTGTTTTAGGTGATGGAGCCATAGTTTAGAGGAGCATCAAGCAATTTTATATTGTTGATTCTACTATAGAGGCAAAGTATATTGCTGCTTGTGAAGCAGCAAAAGAAGCAGTTTGGCTTCGCAAGTTCCTGAATCATTTGGAGGTAGTTCTTGAGGTAGAAAAGGCCATTATACTTTATTGTGATAATAGTGGGGCAGTGGCTAATTTTAAAGAACCTCAGAACCATAAAACTTCCAAACATCATGAGAGAAAGTATCATCTCATAAGGGAGATAATACAACGTGGTGAGGTGAATGTGGAAAAGATTCCCATAGATCAAAACCTTACTGATCCATTTACGAAGTCGTTGTCTCAAAAGGGTTTTGAGAGTCACACAACAGGGATAGGAATAAGGGATATGTCAAATTTACTTTAGGGCATATGGGAGATTGTTGGAGTTATATAAATATAGTGCCCTAGAAACAAAGTGTATTTACATATAACTTAATTTTCTTCCAATTACTTCTGTTTATTATTAATAAAACAAAAGAGTTTGGTTTTATTTGTAGGAGCATTATATATATCTAGTCACAAGGTACTAAGATTCTTTTTTAAGTAATATACATATATATGGAGATTTATGGGAAACAAGTATATTATTAGAATCTAAATTAGTTGATTCACAGTTGAATAATCAAGTCAGTCACTTGATTATGGTTTATACTGCAGTGTTGTGATTTATCTTTGTGTTAGTAAAAGAGTTTACTTCAAGGGAATGATGAGTTTCATATCATGATAGTAGTTGACTATTGATAATGGCACTATTAAATGAATTTGGAATCAAGAATGTTTTAAAGAATAAAGTGGGTCATTACATTAATCTCAAAACATAGATCATAGCATTCTGTTATTACGAACCACAATCTTGATGAGTGGTGAATTCTTTATAATTCTTGATATGATTACAGTGTATTTGTACAGAATATCAATCCAGTGTCTGCATGTTGAAATTATTAATTGAAATATGTATCAGCGAACATTTACTCAAATAAAAAGTTTATAGTGATATCATCACTTTTACATGTTTTTACGGAGTTTGGTGATTAAACTGGAGCTAGTAGTTTAATGGACTAGCTATCCATCGAGTCTTAGCACCAAGATGATATCTTTTGTGTTAATCACCATATAGAGTAAAAGGGGAGATCTAGAAGGAAAAACTAACATAAGGGCAAAATGTTAATTTTACCCTTTACTGAGTGGATAACTATTATATGGTTCATAATAAAGTTTGCAATTTGACATCTTATTTGAAACATGTATTCTCATAATACTTAGTAATTCAAGAGTTCAACCAATTGCCTCTAGTGGAATGAAATTAATTTTAATGAGATTAAATTAATTTCGGGCTTAATGGAGTTTGAATTATATAAGTCCAGTTAGATTCTCCATTTGGCTTTTAAGAAGGTTATCAAGCAAAGTAAGAAATATAAATAGAGTTTTTAAAACCTATCATTGAATGTTGGACTTACTTTAATTAGAAGCCGAAATGAACATTGAATTTTGGGCTTGACTTTGGTTTGGTTTGGTTTGATTAATTAGATTAATTAAATTAAAACAAAGTTATTAAAGAAAGAATAAGGGCATATTTCAATTTTTTATACCTAAATGTGCAGCTGCACATTTAACATTGCTAAATTAAGGATGGTTTTTATCATGCTTTATCATCATTAAATGAAGTAATGATCTTATTATTAAATGGTTTAATGATTGTCTTTTATTGACGGTATGTAATGTAATCTTGTAGCATTCATTTTATTAAAGAAATGAAGAGGTGCATTTAATGTATTATCTCTTCCTTCTTTCATCCATAACCAAAAATGATAAGGTCTCATTTATATTATTGGTCTTTTCATATAGCCATCTTAAACAAATAAGAAGAGTCTCATTTATTGGCTTCTTTATGATTGATTAATGAAAGCAGCGGTGCGTTGGATGCACATCATATTTTTCTTTCATAATAACCAAAATTGACAAGGAGAGGAAGAAGTGTTCTTCCATTTTGGTTTTTTGACTCACTCTCTCATCTCATGTGTGCATAGCCAAAACTTGAATGAGAAGAGTCTCATTTTTCGGTTTCTTTCTTCTAAGAAAAATCTCTTCAAAAATATTTCTTTTCCTTTCCCACCAAAGGATCTTATTAACCAAGTTGTCCATGAATAACAAGTGGTAGATCGGATTAGTTAGGATGCAACAACAAGGAGAGGATACATTGATAAACGAGAAGACACAAAAGCGAGGAGTCAAAGCTGTAGCTAGGAGTCGGTATATTTCTACCACCTTATTCTTATGTAAATTATTTTCCTTATATCATATCATGTATAGTTGAAACATGTTAATTTGGTTATGTTATTTCTGCTGCGTTTTTTATTTCAAAAAAGTTTTGAAATCTACTATTTAACAAAATCTTGCATACTTTTGTTTTTGATCCAAGATGTATTGCATAAAATGATACACAGGATTCAACGTTAACATTTAGAAATTTTTGGATCATAGAAGCAAATGCTAATATGGAGCATACTATAAGTCGTCCTAGATGGTCTTACTTTAAAAGATTGTTCTGTTTGAAATTTTGTACTAAATTATTATGAGATGTGAATGAATTAATTTCAGACATTGAATTTCTAAGGCATTTGATGCTTGAAATGGCATTGGAACTACTCTTTGTATGTGAATTTGATATAATAAGTGATGCTCAACATTGTTGTTGAATGTCGAACATCGATTCGATGATAAATGTGAATGTGAATGTACAAATTGAAGAAAAGTAACTCATTAAAATTATGAGATGTGATGCATTTCATTACATTAATGTATGAAAATATAAAGGCTTGTTGTGATCAGAGTAGAAAATATAAAGGTTGTTGTGATTAGAGTAGCCATAGAAAGAGAGCTTAAAGCTCAAAATGTGATTAAGATCCAATGGCTTACTATGTATAATGAGCCCTATATCCCTAATAGATAAGGGACAATTATTAATGAGCTCGGTATCGACAATAGATACAGGACAATTGCAGGCACTCGATCACAATAAGAACAATTTAAATTGAATCTCATGAACATTGCATATATATATTTGATGTGTATGTTTAAATGATCACAATGATTTGTTGAATTTTTCTAAATGTGAAATGTGAAATAAGTGAGAAAAGTGATATTTTATTCAACATGTTGATGAGTGAAGTGATGTGAATCATCTGATAATATGAACTGTAAATGAATTATTGTGTTATGTGATTTGAGTGAGCCATCGAGGGTGGTCCGCTCACTAAGTTCGAAAAACTCACCAAAATTATAATGTTGTTTTTCAGGTTCGGAGGAGACACCCAGTTAAGCAAATTGGAATATAGCTGCAGAAGCGGAATGAGAGATAGAGGTCGAGATCAGTTCACATCTTGATTGAACCCAAGTCATATATATTATTTAATGATATTTTCATGGTTCTTGTTGTACTTTTTGGCTATTTTTGTTAGATATTGTGCTTAATTTAGCTAAAGAGTTCTTATTTTGAATTAATATAGTTTGAGGGAAAAATTGTCATAATTACCACTTAATTTATGGCAAAGCTTGTCACTTACTAGTGGAGTTAGAGCACAAAGCATATTGGGCAGTCAAGCAGTGCAACATAGACTTAGAATCATTTGAGATAGAGAGAAATTGTAGTTGCAAGAATTGGAAGAGTTAAGGCTAGTGGCGTATGAGAACTCTCGACTCCACAAGGAGAAAACCAAGTTTGTGCACGACAAACGCCTCCTGAGGAAGAAATTTAAAGAGGAAGATAAAGTGTTATTATTTAAGGCTCGTTTCACCTTTAAGCAAGGGAAATTTAACAGTCGTTGGGATGGGCTGTACACAGTCCCAAAGGTGCACGATTTTGGTATGGTAGAGCTTCTACATAAAGAGAATAGAGCTAAGCTTAAGGTGAATGGACATCTTTTGAAGCTTTACCATAAGAAGCAGGAGGTTCCATAAATCTCGGGTTGTTTCTTTCCTTCACTTGTTTACTTACTTTTTCCTTGTGATTTCTCATGACGTAGTGTGATGCATTAGTTTGTGGTGTACGTGTGGGAGAGAATCTAACCTAGTAGGAAAAATAGTTTATTTTTTAGTTTAATTAGTAGTTTTCAATTCAATAACCCCCCTCCTAGTTTTGTCTCTTGTCTTTCTTGTGTTGTGCTTAGTCACTCTGAAGAATGGTATATCTTCAAGTTAGGAGAAGTTTCATTGTGTTGATTGTGTTGCATTTTCATTTCTTGAGTTTGTTCAGTACCTTGCAACTCTACATATTCACTTAAAGGTTTTCTAAGTATCCAGACCGTGTCTTGTGTTTCTTTGTCATATTTCTCGTTTCTTTGTAAAAGTTTTATATTTGTTTTTTCTTTTAAATTCAGGTTACTTCACCGTGGCTAACTTTTGATTTCATCATGGCAAAGTCGCCCTAATTTGTGAGCTTCTCTCAAGACATCTTCATCGCAGCGTGTATTCCACTCATATTTCTATTTATTTTCTCTCAGGACATCTTTTCCGCAGCATTCATTCCACGTTGCTGTGGCGAACTGCTTTTATTTCTTTCTACTTTCTAGTTTCCTCTAAGGATATTTTTACCTTAGGAATGTAGGATTGTACTGTGACAAAGATAGAATCTTTGCCGACCATTCCTTTAAGTCATTTGATTTTAAAATATCAATTTACCATTCTACCCCTACCTATCCTTTAAGCATTCATCTTCCTTTTATTTGTTTTTATCTTTTCACTCCATTCTAACACTTAAGGCTACTGATTCTCGCCTACCACTGGAGTATTTCACCGTGGCAACTCCTCCTTCTTCTCTGCTTGCATCTTCTCCCTCTCCTTCCCTAACACTTCCTATCACCTCCCTTGCACAAACATCTTCCTCATCTTTGTAAGTATCTCCAGTTGTCCTTCTTCTTCAATTTCTTTTATCTTATATGATGTTAATATTTAGGGTAGAGCACTTGGACATTTTCATGCTCTCTGTAGTATTTCGCCGTGGCAAAGTGGAATGTTTGCCACGGTGAAGTTATAATTATTCTTCATTTGTTCTGTTTGTTTATTTGGTTTGTTTATCTACATGTTCTCTTTACAGGAAAATGACTCGAACCAAAAACCCTGCTCCTTCTAGTGAACCTGACTCACCTGACAATCAGTATACCAGCGAGGAATTATATGAAAAAAATTGATGCTAGATCTCTTATCAAAGAGCGGCCTTTTCCTCTTACCCCCTCAAATAATCCTTTTGTCCAGTAGCTC
This sequence comes from Erythroxylum suave, assembly GCA_027563595.1. Classification (NCBI taxonomy): domain Eukaryota; kingdom Viridiplantae; phylum Streptophyta; class Magnoliopsida; order Malpighiales; family Erythroxylaceae; genus Erythroxylum; species Erythroxylum suave. The sequence goes on along the minus strand of JAOSBN010071875.1, from coordinate 6,667 downwards.
CATAACTCCCAATTAACCAGTTTGGTTTAGGAGTGCACCTTAGGTAATGAAAATTTTGTTCATTATTTTTACACCTATGTTTGGTTCTGTAATCACCTAGCCATTGATTTTCATGGCATCAAAGAGCCCCATGCATTCACCATCTCCATTTCAATCAACTCATCCATAATTGCCCCATGGCCAATGTTGCTCGTACCCTCTGTCCAGAGGGAGCTGACAAGCATCAACCACGCTACACCGAGCTTTACCTTAAACTTTCTGAGTTGCAACCAAAGGCTCGTCCTTGGCTACATTTGTTCTGTAACAACATCGTTCCTACCACCCACCTAGCCAATGTCACCAAACGCTAGGCCCTCTACATTTAACTCCGAATGACTAGTCTTCCAGACAACATAGCTGATGCTATTGTCTCCACGCTCCATGAATCCATCAATACACCTAAACTCACAAATGCCATAGCCTTCCCTCATCTTGTTTCTAATCTTTTTCGTTCCCTCAACATCCATGAGTTCAGTATTGATAGCTATTTTGAACTGGCCCCACTCTTTAGATACGACTACCTCAAACACCCAACCATTGTGCCACCACCATTTCCCCTTCCTGTATTTGATGTTGGTACAACCTCAGCAGTCGGTGCACCAATTGAACATGACTAGCTAACTCAGGAAGTCCCTAAACCTATAACCTTCGGGGCCCTAGCTAGCAAGATTTATGGGCTTTCTGCTGATCTCATCCAAATTCGTCCCATGTATGATTGGGATATGCGTTATCGTCGTTGCATGGATGCTTTGCTAGCTAACCGCTTACAATTCCAATTGCCCTCTGATGAGGATGAACCATGGCACATCGCTGACACATTCGGGGTAGGCACGATTGGAGTAGGCCCATCTGGACTAAGACTATCTGAGTCCCAAGCTGATCACCCTGCAGACCAATCTTGAGTCTTTTCATTTTCTGCATAGTTATTTTATCTTGAGTCTTTACGTTTTTAGCCTTGAGTTTATTGGATTCTTAATTAATTTTTTTTATGTCTTTTCCATGGGTCGATATAGCCTATGCTAGATATTGTATTTATTTCATTGGATGTAATGATATTGTCTTTTTGTTGATCTAATGTTTACAATCATTACAGGATTGTGTTTTCTTTCAACATTGCGAACAATATTACGTTTAAGTGTGGAGGAGGAAAACAAAACAGTTTCTTCATGCAACATTTTAGCCATTTAAGTGCCTTTGACCAGGTCAATTGTGTACTATCTTTTAAGTTTTAAAATTTGTCATTGAGGTGTGATCGGTGTGTGGTTGAGTCTTCGGATCACTCCCTTGGAAACTTAATCAAAAAGAAATTTAATTCCAAGGATTGCAATATAGAGTGCAACCTCGGGTCATCTCACTTAGTCGAAACCTAGAGCAAATGATCTAAACTAATCTAATTGTCATGAAATGCAAACTAAATTAGTTAAGAGTGGGGTTTTGGATTGCACTGATTAAACAAAATGAATTGAACTAAATGAAAGAAAAGTGTATAAAAAGGGTGTTTTTGGACTTTTGGGAAATGAAAAGTGAAAACTCAAACATTGATCAATTGTAATAAAATCCTCTTGAAAACGTGCTTTGGCTATCATGGTTCTAAACAAATCTTTTGGGAGCGAAATTCACTAAGTTTTCGAATGATAAACCTTAAAGAACTCTTTAAGTCCAGGTTTTAATCAATGAACTCCATTTCTTAAAACCTGGTTGAATGCGTCTTAGTGTGTGTAATGGGCCAATTAATGCAAGTGGTCAATTTGGATTAAGCATAATTTCAATATCAAACACAACTAAGTAGATAAAAGGGAATTAACATAATCACCAAAAAGACATATATGAAACTTCATATATTGACAAAGAAGTTCTACATAAACAAATCCATAACACAATACATTATTCAACTCTTGATTAAACTCTAATAAAAAAATATAACTACGAAGCATAAATCCTAACTCAGGAGTTTATAACAATGTAGTCAAATATGACAATGTAAAACTACTCCCTTTTGAAGCCCATAGAACTCAAGCCATCGCTACATCTTCAAGAGGAAATGGTGCTTAGCCAAGCATCACTCTGAGAGCACTCACAACTGTAGATACACCGATGGCATTCATGGCAGCAGTAATCAAATGATGAGATCGTCGATGAGAAGTAAAAAAAATGGGTGATGGATGAAGATCGAGAGTGAAAGACGAAGTCTATGTGTGTCGGCTCTCACTTCTCCCCCTGTCTCTCTATGCCCCCGTCTTCTTTTATAACCTAATTTGGCATGTTTTTAAATGTTGGGTCGCGGGTCGAGTCGGAACAATAAGAGATTTTTCCTAAATATGTTTGGGTTTTCGAGATTTTGCCGTGGTGATTCCTGGACCCTTTGTCACGGCGACAAAATTAATCTTCGCTACGATGAACTTTTCTCGAAAGTTTTGTCTCACTCTTCGTTCTTCGTCGTGGCAACAGATGGGCTCACCACAGTGAACTTTTCTCGAAAGCTATAATCTCCTGTTGACTTCAATTCAGCACATTGACTCCCTTCTCCTTGAGGATCCTACAATCAAAAATAGCAATTTGCAGTATCAATTGTTCTTAGAAAACTTAAGAAATGCAATTAATACCAATTGTGGCAATTTTTACTATCAAATTGTATAAAATAAAAATGCACACTCAAGGATTATTTTAAGCACAAAATCAAGAATTAGGAGTCAAAAAGTATAGTAAAGGCCATAAAAGTTTTGCCAATTTAGATAATAAACTTGGGCTAAATCACATTCCCCCACACTTAGACCTTTGTGCTCCTGGACAAAGTTTATAAGAGTCAAAGAGAGACAAGTGTAAACGAAAAATTCTTACCATGCTTAAAACAATAATAATAAATTGGCAAAAATCACTTTCTCAAAGATCAACGAAAGTAGAATGAAAGAGTGCCAAGAAAATAAACACTATAAGAGTTTAATCCAAGAGATTGAGTAAAAGAGATTTCACTCAAGGTAAAGTGTTTGCTCTGATCTTGCTTGTGGTTAGGGATATTTTCACTCTAAAATCTGCTTAGTCCATTCTCTACCATAAGCTTGTAACAATCCTACTTCTCTGCTACAAGAACTATAATTTTGAAAATCAAGAGGACTTTTCAAGGTTGTAATGCACTAAAGGCTATATGAAGTGGATAAAATGGACGAAGGAAGAAAAAGTATGAGTACATGGACTATAATTATGAAATAGATGTCAACAGTAAGACAATATTTACACAAATGATACTTTTTCTTTGATTTTTTTTAACAACATAAATATAACACATACATATAAAAATATATTTGTTGCTTCTTTCTCTCTTTTCATATATTTTTCTCTTTTTCTTTCTTTAGAACACATAAGTAGAAGATTTTTTTATTTAACTAGAAGAAAATACAAAATAACCTATTGACACCATACAAAGATGCGTGCATGTACTAAAAAATAATAGCTCAAGGGGCTAGCAATGGATTGTTGTTTATGGGATTGTATTTGGGTCAAGGGATTTTGAAAGAATGTCTCTATCATGTTAACAAAATTCTAGTTCATAAAACTTTGATTAAGAATTGAAACAAGTTCTCGAGAGATATGAAATAAGCAGATGCACACAAGAAGTGAAAAATTTAGGCCCAAATATCCTTCCAATAAGGGTAATATCTCCATGAACAATCTCATGTCGTAAAAACATAAAGTGCTACTTTATCAGCATGCCTTCATTTACGTTGTGTTGAAAACATCGAAAATAAAATTTGTCAAATCTGACTAACATTTAAAAAATGGTAATTATTTTCAAAAATTCAAGAATCACTTTTAAATTCTTGGACAAACAAAATAATAAGAGTCTAATGTTAAATTGAGGCAAGTTTCTTAAAATAAATTGGTCCTGCAACAGTGTGACGCCGCGGTAAAAAAAGAGCTCACCGTAACGAATGTATCAAGCAATCACTGCCGCAGCGATAGGTAAGCTCGCCGCTACGAGATATGAGTTTTTGGCCATGGCGAAGGCATAGCACGCCGCGACGAAAAATGGCAAAAACTCAATTTCACAGTCACGAAGTTGAAATGTATGCATAATTGACAAACACAAACATATAAATGGCTAAAATGGAGCACAAACAAGAGATATAAGATGAGAAAAGCTCCCCCACACTTAAATAACACATTGTCCTTAATGAAAAAGAACACGTGACAGAATCACAATCAATCACAAGAACAATACAGGAGGTAAAGAGTAGCGACAATAAGAGACAAAGGACTTTTATTGGAATGTGAAACTACTGATGAAAGTAAAAATATAGCTAGCTACCTACTGATTGTTTTACCCTACACTTGGTAAGAAAAGTAGTACACCAAAACAAAATATAATGAGGCAAAGATCAAGAGTAAGCAAACAAGTGAAGGAGAGAAGGAACTTGATATTTATGGCAGTTTGTGATTCTCATGATAGAGCTTCAAGGGGTGGCCCTTCACTTTTAGTTGTGCGCCAGTTGCTTCGTGTACAAACTCTACCATGCCGAAGTTGTACACTTTAGTGACCACATATGGTCCATCCTATCAAGTATTGAATTTTCCATGTTTAAAGATGAAACGAGCCTTGAATATTAGGACCTTGTCCTGTTCCTTGAAGCTCTTCCTTTGAAGAATCTTATCATGCATCAACTTTGTCTTTTCTTTGTAGAGGTATGAATGTTCATATGCCTCTAGCCTTATCTCCTCTAGTTCTTGCAGTTGCAGCTTCCTCTCCATACCGAAAGATTCCAAGTCCATGTTGCATTGCTTACCTGCCCAATAAGCTTTATGCTCTAACTCCACGGGCAAATGACAAGCTTTTTTGTAGGTCAACCAATAAGGGGACATGCCGATTGGAGATTTGTAGGCAGTGCGATAGGCCCAGAGTGCTTCTTCGAGGTGAAGGCTCCAATCTTTCTTTGATGGTTTTACTATTTTCTCCAAGATGTGTTTCACCTCCCTGTTCGAAACTTCAGCTTGACCATTGGTTTGTGGATGGTATGCAATGGAGGTCTTGTGAGTGATGCCAAATTTGGAAAACAAGTTACTAATAACCCTATTACAAAAATGTGTCCCTTGATCACTAACCACAACTTTAGGAATCCCAAATCAACAAAAAATATTTGACTTAAGAAATTTGGATATGGTTTGGGCACCATCTTTTCTAGTAGGAATGGCCTCTATCCATTTGGACATATAATCAATGGCTAAAGAGATATACACAAAACCAAAAGAGGGGGAGAAAAGGGCCCATGAAATCAATTCCCCAGACATCAAAGATTTCGCAAAATAATAGAGGTTGTTGTGGCATTTCATGCCATTTTCCTAACCCTTCAAAGTGTTGACATTTGTCACATGACCGACAAAATTTGAATGAATCTTTAAAAAGGGTAGGCCAATAAAAACCAGAATCTAGAATTTTCCTAGATGTTCTCCTTGCACTAAAATTCCCACCACAAACCATTGAATGACAAGTTGAAATTATAGCGTCAAATTCCTCATGAGGTACACATTTCCAAATTACTTGGTCACTACACATTCTCCATAGATGAGGGGCATCCTCAATGTAATATCGAGCTTCGCTTTTCAGTTTTTAAGCCCGTGCCTGGGGCATAAAAGGAGAAGTAAGTCCAGTTATAAGAGAATTGACGATATGTGCATACCAAGGTTCTTTGAAAATCGAAGCACATATGACTGAATTAGGAAAAGAATCGCAAGTTAGTTTAGAAGAGTCCACTCCCTATGTATCCTCGGGTAGCCTGCTCAAATGGTCAACAACGTGATTTGTTGCCCCAGCTCAATCCTTGATCTCAATATCAAATTCTTGGAGAAGCAACGTCCACCGTATCAATCTAGGCTTCGACTATGGTTTCTTGAGGAGATATCGAATGGCTGCATGATCAGTAAAAATGATTACATATGAGTTTAACAGATATTGTCTGAATTTTTCTAAGGCAAAAACTACTGCAAATAGCTCTTTCTCAGTTACTGTATAGTTAATCTGAGTTGGATCCAATGTTTTCGAGGCATAAGCGATAACTTTTTCCAGTTTCTCCTCTCATAGGCCTAACATAGCCCCTACAGCACAATTAGAAGAGTCAAATGAAAGCTCAAAAGGTAGGTTCCAATCAGGAGCAACTAAAATGGGTGTCGAAATGAGTTTTAATTTCAATGTGTCAAAGGCATGGACGTAAGAATCATCAAACTCAAAATTTTCATCTTTTTGTAAAAACTTGGAGAGAGGTAAGGCAATTTTGCTGAAATCTTTTATAAATCACCTATAAAATCTTGCATGGCCTAAAAATGATCTTATATCTCACACATAGACAAGATAAGGCAAAGAAGATATAACCTCAATTTTAGCTTTATCAACTTCAATCCCTTTGCTAGAATTCAAATCACCTAACACTATACGTTTATTAACCATGAAATGGAATTTTTCAAAGTTCAAAATCAAATTCTTTTCAATGCATCTTTTTAAAACTTTTGCAAGACTCGATAAGCAAGCATAAAAGGAATTACCTTAGACTGTGAAATTGTTGGGGCCCGATTCGCATTAAGCATATTTGATTTATTTTGAGGTTTAGATTGATAATTTTCTTTTAGTTAGAATAATTTGGAA
>JAOSBN010071864.1:0-13072 GCA_027563595.1 Erythroxylum suave | reverse complement strand
GGCAATTTGGCTTTATGGGTTGCTTAAAGACTTGGGAGTTGGTCAGAAACAACTTGAGGTATATTCTGATAGTCAGAGTGCTATTCATTTAGCAAAGAATCAAGTCTTTGATTCAAGGACGAAGCACATTCATGTTCGTTATCACTTTGTGCGGGAAATTTTGGGAGAAGAGGAGATACTTATTCAGAAGATTCGAACTACAGAGAATCCTACAGATATGCTGACCAAGGTGGTTACAAGAGCCAAGTTTGACCATTGTTTAGACTTGGTTGGTCAATATCCTGCACATTTGAGTCAGCGCTTGACGGCGTAAATTTGGAAGCACCGTAAAGACTGCTTTTATCATTTGTTTGATTGAGAAGATTTATATTTAGTGGGATAAGAAATTGTGCCAAGGTGGAGATTTGTTACTATTTGGCATATTTTCATCTATCCCTCATCGATAGATTATGAAAATGGTAAGAAGTTTGATAGTTATAAAAACGAGCTCTCCCCTCCTATTGTAATCATCCCAAATTTGTATCCCTTCTCCCACATTAAATAAAAGCGGGCCATTTGAGTGGTGCTCCAAAGAGGTAGGCACAATTGGTCGAACTCCGTAATCAAATTTCCGGAAGTGTTCTTTTCTTATCGCTTTTATTATTCCGCATTATTGTTTTGTTTCTTTTCAAGTTTGTCGGGTATATTTTTAGTGTTGTGTTTAATTTATTTGGGTCTATTTACTATTCATGTGTGTACACGAGTTAGGTTGTGATAAATATATCGTGCACGTAATTTCTGTCTAGGAGGTCGGGCTTTAAATGGGACCATTTGTGACCCCTCTGCCCTTTCCTGGGACTTTATGTGGAATGATAATACTATTTAGGAGGTCATTGTAATCTTTCCTGGGTATTACCGAATCGGTTCACTTCATTAATTATTTACATTAGAAGGAAAAATTACCCAATTTTCCCAACAGTATACATACATACATACATACATATATATACATATATATATATATATAACATTGTAAAAAACTTGTACCAGTGGTGTTAGATACACAATTTCATAACGAACCATCAGTTAATATTTTTCTACTTTCTACAAAATCTGTGAATGCAACTGCCCTTCTAGCATTTCTTGTGCTTCTCTTCACTGCCTTGCTAGGCTTGCATCAATCTTTGTGAGTCTTTTGTTCCTTTTTCCATTACAAAATAGAGAATATAAGGGAGGGTAATGAGATAGAAACTCGAATAGAGATGGTTCAATTCGAGCTTGACCACAATCATCTTGCATTTGCATACACCGACCCTAGTGTTCTTGGTAATTATTGTCATATGGGATTGATTTCTACAACCATTAATTGATTATGATTAAATAGTGAGCTTAGAAATCCAGCAATCATCTCGGATTAATATTTGTCAATAATTAGGCCCTTTTATGTTCAATAACTACCTTTTTTTTATTGTTATGTCTATGTCAGCTTAGTGATAGTTGTTGAATAACTTCTATTTTGTTTAGATTTTTTATAGGAAAAAAAAGATATTAAACTTATGGTTATCTCTTCCAATTTTGTATGTTAATAACATTACAAACAATGATCGTCGAAAAAAAAAGGCTAAATTGTTAAATGGTTGAAATACAAGATTATTGCAACTATGATGTTAGAAATTAGAATAATTATAGGTATCGTTGTTAGGATTACACATATCATGACAAAACAATGTTCTAAAAATTAAGCAATCAAACTATAAACATATTAAATATCATGAAATAATATTTTTTGTCAATTGGTATTAACTTTCTTCTTCTAAATATATTCCCCAAAACTAATAAATGTAGATATATTCTTGAAATGGAATAAACAAACTATATGTATAGTTAGTTTTATCGTTGGTATGAAAAGTGAACAAATACAATAAATTTTATAAATTAATAATATTTATTTTTAATAATTTTATAATTTCAATTTAAATTAATTAATAATTTTTACAATATCTCAATATTTTAAATTTATAGATTTTTTTAAAAGTTAAAGGAATATGTTCCAAAATAAATAAGGCATAGTCTTCCAAAATGATGATAAGTTTGAAAGGGACTATCTATATAAAAGATGGATAAAAGTCACTAACTATCAATTAAAACACAACAACAAGATTTCTAGTTATTGAAAGCAAATGTAGGAGCAAGAGATCATGGCTCAAATAGGAGCTCGACTTAGTCCCCATGCATGTCGAGTATGAGAGGAAAGGTCTGCTTCCTAAAAACGGCACCAAATTAATTCCTTAATCGTGTGTAAGGTGTTTGCCTTGAAATGAAGAACATTGACCCGTTTATGTCTAAATTATATAATTCCTTTCTCTCTATGCTATTGGACATAAAGGGGGAAGGAAATGTTTTTCTGAAGGGATGATTTAATTGATACAAACGAGTGCCTTTTATAGGCTTACAATATAGTTGTAAGGGAAGACAAAAGAACAGAAAGAGAAAATGGTGCAATTGACAAAATAGAAAATGTTGAATTAGAAATCGGTAGAGTCGGTGCTCTCCGCCTGATAATCTTGAAGTTGGAAATTTGCTATAAGAAGGGAGCTGGAGTTGTTGACTTTAACACTCCCCCTCAACAACAGCTCCTACTCTTTTCACCATACCAAGTTGACGACGAAAGCTTTCATATTTGTTACCACTCAGACTCTTAGTAAACAAATCTGCGATCTGATCTTCTGTATTAATCGGTCTCAGCTCCACTTCTTCTTTAAGAGCCTTTTCCCGAATAAAATGGTAATGAACTTCCACATGCTTAGTTCTTGCATGAAATACTGGGTTTTCAGCTAATTGTGTTGTTGACAGATTATCACAATATAAGGGAATTGCATATTGTGTTGGCTAGTGCCAGTCTTTCAATAATAGTAGAAGCCTAGTGCTCTCTTGAGCAGCCAATGTTGCTGCTCTGTATTCTACTTTTGTTGTTGACAAAGACACAGTTGGTTGTCTTTTACTGCACTAGGAAACTACTCCAGTTCCAAGCATAAAGACATACCCAGTGGTTAAACATCGGTCGGCATCACAATAACCAACTAGCCTCGTGTCTTCACCTTTTCTGTATAGAATACCATAACTAAGAGTACCCTTTATATATCTCATAATTCTTCTGACTACTTCCAAATGAGGTTTCTTAGGATTCTGCATGTACTGACTCGTTACTCCGACTACATAAGAAATGTCAGGTCTTGTTAAAACTAGGTAGATCAGACTACCTACTAGGTATCGATACATCATTGCATCTTCTAAATCCTTTCCTTCTTGGCCACATATCTTGGCATTTAACTGCATTGGCGTTGAAACGGATTTGCAATTCAACAATCCAAACTATTTTATCAAATCACTGGAGTACTTCTGTTGGTGAAGAATGATCCCTTTATTAGTGTACTCAACTTCTAGGCCAAGAAAGTGCTTTAGCTGACCCAATTCTTTCATCTGAAAGCGGACTGATAAATTCTCCCTTGTTTGAGAATTTCTTCTTCCCAATCTCCTGTTAAGATCAGATCATCCACATATACTAGCACAACAACTAGCTTTTCTCCATTAGTCTTAACAAATAAGCTAGAATCCACATGTGTTACTGAATAGCCATTATGAGCAAGAAATTCAGCAATCTTACCGTACTATGCCCTAGGTGCTTGTTTTAATCCATAGAGTGCCTTTCGAAGCTTACACACGTAGTAGGATGATCTTGACTTTGAAATCCCATTGGTTGATTCATATAAATCTCCCGGTCTAGTTCTCCATATGGAAAGGCGTTCTTAACATCCATCTGCCATAAGTTCCAAATTTTACTAGCTGCAAGTGCTAATAAAACTCGAACAGTTGTAAGTTTTGCTACAGGACTGAACATTTCATCATAGTCCATCCCATATTGTTAGGAGAACCCTCGAGCTACTAGACGAGCCTTGAACCTTTCAATAGATCCATCTGAGCGGTGCTTTATCTTGTACGCCCATTTACAAGAAATAGGTTTCACATCCTTTAGTTTTGGCACAAGCTCCCAAGTCTGGTTTCGTTATAATACTGTAATCTTGTATGGCTTTATTCCATTCCATGAATTTTGATGCTTCCTCAAATGTCTCAAGTTCTTTTAAACCTGATTCTTCAACAATGGTAGCATTGGCATATTTGGAATTCGGCTTTCTAATTCTAGTCGACCTTCTGATTGTAGATGATTCTGGTCATTCAAATATGCCAGTTTTCCAGGGCCTTTGGTCCACGGTCTCTTCGGCATTGTCACCATCAGATTCTACTTCTTCTTCTCCTACATTTAGCTGAACTCGAGTAGATTGTAGCTCATCCTTAAAATCATTTGAGTCTAGCATAACTTCCTTATCTGGGGCCCACCATGCAGATGTCTCATTAAACACGATGTTTTGGGATGTGTAGCATTTCCCAGTTGTAGGATCACAGCATCTCCATCCTTTTCTTTAATCATCATATCCTATAATGATGCACCTTACAACCTTCTTGTCCATTTTGCTGCGTAGATGGTCAGGTACAAACACATGGCATACACATTCGAAAACTCGAAGAAAGCTAACTGTGGGTTTCATATTCCACAGTTTTTCAAATGGTAATAAGAAACCTAACCTTTGTTGAGGAATCCTATTGATAACAAAGGCAGCACTCTTCATTGCTTCGGCCCAAAATCTTCCTGGAACATGTTTTGAGTGTAGCATGCTCCGATATGTCTCTACTAGATGTCTGTTCTTCCTTTCAGCTATACCATTTTGCTATGGGGTGTTAGCACACATAAACTGATGGCATATTCTATGCTTGTGAAGGATATCAGTGAAATCTTTTGCGATATATTCTCCTCCATTATCAGTGTGTAGACACTGCATTCTCTTTCCAACTTCTGCTTCCGTTGTCTCTTTGAACTCCTTGAACTTAGAAAGAGTTTCAGATTTATTTTTCATAAAATAAATCCACATATACCTGGAAAAGTCATCAATAAAGGTTACCATATACTTCAAGCCACTGATTAAGGCTTGTTTAACAGGTCCAAATACGTCTGAGTGAATCAACTCTAATGGTTCTTTAACTTTGAACTTGGACTCCTCATATGGTAACTGATGCCCTTTTCCATATTGACAGCCTGTGCAAATTTTATCCGTCCTTACTTTAATTGAAGGAAGACCCTTTAACATTGACTTCTTTATCATTATTTCTAGCTTTGAATAGCTAACATGGCCTAATCGCATGTGCCATAAATCTGCAGTCATGTTCCTTCTTGTTTTATCTATGTATGCGGTTTCTGCTGTCATCACGTAAACTGATTCTAATCTTTGACCTTCCATCACTGGTTCGTTAAGAATCTAAAGGTCTCGATACACTTTCACATCTTGCGGACCAAACAATACATAATGACCTAAAGATGTTATACATAATGTCCTAAAGATGTTAATTGTGCCACCGAGAGAAAGTTTTTTTTCAAACCTAGAACATGGTAGACATTCTGAAGTGGTACCATGGTGCTACAATGAGGAGAGACCAAAGCATCTCCGACGTGAGCTATTGGTAGCTTCGAGTTGTTTGCAGTCACCACCACACGACTCCCTTTGTATTCTGTCGCATTCTTCAACTTCTCTTTATCACCAATTATATGATTTGAGCAGCCAGAATTAACAAGCCAGTCCTACTCATAATCAATGTAGTCAGAAGTTGTTACTGTAAGAGCAAGCTCCTCCTGCATTACCGCAAATAATGCATCAACATACCATTCTTCCTCATCCTTGGAAGTGGCAGCATTGCTCTCTATGGGTTTTTATTTTACCAGCAGACCTTTGCCATGTGTCCCTTCTTTCTGCAATTGTGGCACTTTCCTCTGAACCACTTATTGTTGCTACGATTCCTTGATTCTCCCCCTGCTCGTGTACTCCCATCTCCTTTGTAATTCTTCCATTTTTCATTAGTCCTCCTTTTAGATCCTTCACCATCGTGCCGCTTGAAATTCTGCCTGCCTTTAGTGGCGTAGAGTGCTTCCTCCTCTTTCTTTAACAAAGCTCCCCCCATTTGCTTAACCATGGCTTCTTAACTAATAAGCAAATTCTCAAACTCAACAAGTGATGGCTAGGTTTGCCATCCCTATACTGCAATGATAAAGCCTCTATACTCAGGTTGCAAACCATGGATGATTATTCTTTTCATCCTGGTTTCACCGATAAGGGCTAAGGGGTCTAATTATGAAATTTCCTGACATAATGACTTGACTTTATGGAAGAATTGAACGATTGACATTTCACCTTATGATAGTGACAACAACTCACCTTCAAGTAGTTGCAATCTCGTATCGTTCTTCTTCGAGAATATTTGGGCGAGCGTTTTCCAAGCTTTATTTAGAGTCTTGGCATCCCGAATGTGCTCTAGCATGTCCTCTTTGATTGTTGTTTTTAATGCAAACATTGCTTTGCTCAGCTTTATCTTCCATTTTCGCAATGCATCCTCTGTCGTAGGTAGCATAATTTCACTTCCATCAACAATTTCCCATAATTCCTGTCCTTGTAGATAAGACATTATGCAAGTATACCAAGAATTATAATTTTGATGGTTGAGCCTTTTGATGCCGCCAATAACTTGAAGATTTGTCATTTGTTGACTTTGCAGTAGCGATTGGAATGACAGGGGTGAGCTAAGAAGATGGTGGGTTTTGGTTGCAGAAAACCTCTTGTAGTGACTCAAATGTAACAATACAAAGTATTAGTTTACTATTTGAGTAAAGAAACAAGAACAAGGGCTAAATCTGTAATTAGTCCAAAAAACTAGTGAATAGTAGAGAACAATGGTGGCAGACACAAATTTTCAAATCCCACCCTACACGTTTTTCTTTTCTTCCTTGACCCACCTCCTTTGTCTTTTTCTCCTTTCTTTTGTTTCTTTGTTTTACTTGCTCTTCAACCAACCTCTTGCCACTTAAATTTCAGCTTTCAACACAAACACCATCAGAAGTCCAATCAGCACCCTCCAAAAAAAATATCCAGATTCTGCACTCAACGTTCAGAAACTAGAAATGCCCAGTGTTGTAACACAAATGCACATAACAAAATAGCGACTAAGAACAAGAGAGATGGTGTAAACATTTTTAGAGAGAGAAGGCTAAGTCTTTGATTTTGATGCGGGCAAGATAATTAAAAAGGTATAGCTCTGATACTAGATTGTTGAACACAAAGGGAGAAGGAAATATTTTTCTAAAGGGGTGATTTAATTGATACAAACGAGTGCCTTTTTATAGGCTTACAATACAGTTGTAAGGGAAGACAAAAAAACAGAAAGAGAAAATGGTGCAGTTGACAAAACATAAAATGTTGCAGTAGAAATCGGTGGAGTCGGTGCTCTCTGCCTGATAATCTTGAAGTTGGAAATTTGCTATGAGAAGGGAGCCGGAGCTGTTGACTATAACATATGCTTCTTATATAAGAGTACAGAAGCTTAGCCTAAGTAGAAAAGAACCAAATTTAGGTAAGACAATATTGACTATCAAGGGAACTAAAATTTTCCCATTTAGGTGATAACATATATTTTTGGGATGTGCTTTTTAAACCACACTAGTCTGTACCAATTTACTTTGAGATTATGGTGGGAAAACAAGTCATATACTGTTTTGTTGCTTTGAATTGTTGTCCATACCAATTTATAGACAATTTATTATGACAAACATAACCAAGGAAACATTACAAAGAGATTTCTTGAAAGAAGGGGTGAATGAAATACAAACAACATAGAACACAAATTAAGGAAAGTAGAATGGTTCAACAAAGAACCACTAGACAAGAATTGAGAACAACGGTTGCGTCACTAGACATAAATTCCACAATTTCATGGTCGTTCTCGAATTGGGCCATCTCTCTTTTATCGAGGGAAATCCAAGCTTCTATACCATCACCATCTCTGGTTTTGAGCAGCATAATAACGTTCCTAAGATAAATCATAGGACTAGCCACCCATGCTAGTTTACCCCAACCAAAGTCGACCATCTCATACAGTGGAAGCTTACAAAGGCTTGTGCAACAATATATGTTGTCTCCAGTGCTCTTTATAGGTGGTTCTCCATTCTCGTTGATGCTATAGTTGGCCCCAACATTATAGAATTGGAGCAAACTTTTTCTTATCATACCTGCTAATTTATTTAAAGATTTTACCTAATTTTTCTCGAATTCAATCATAACATACCAAAATATGTTCCCAATGGTGATTTCTGGCATTGGTGATTGCAGCAGATTTTGTTAGGTGGGTTCCTCCCATATGGGGGACCCCACCATATAATTAAAAACAAAAAAAGAAAAGTCAAAGCGGCAGCCACACATGGGTTGTTGCTGCCGAACTTTGCTGAATTTTCCGCAAAGTTTGGCACAGATGCTGCACCTTGGAGGCCTATATAAGGCCTCCTTCGTTATCTTAAAAAATATAACAACACAGCAGAGAGAAAATAGAGAGCAATTTGGGTTACATTTTTAGGGTCTTTTCTTAAAAGGGGAGTGACAAAATAGTGAGGAAAAACACTTTTGTGTGTCATTACTTTGGTTTTAGCTTAAGAAAATTATTGTACCCCTAAATTTAAATTAGGGAAGTCTCTCTTTGTAAGCTACTATTTTTAGTAGAAGAAGCGGATTGGAGTTTGTGGGCGTAGCCCAAACATTTTGGGTGAACCACGTTAAATATTGTGTCATTATTATGGTTGATTATTTTTTTATTTTGCATTTCGGTGCCAGCAGGCTTAACAAATGGTATAAGAGCCAAGGTTATTCCTAGTATGCTCTGTGGTTGCAACATTGTCTGATTTTACACATCAGAAAAGAATTTACTCTTAGAGTCTACGACGAGAGAACTATTCATATGTAAGAGTACTATTCATTTATAAGGGGACTATTCACGTGGAGGTACTGTTCATACATACAGTTACTATCTATCTGTATGCCGAAGGCACTATTCATACGTACAGATACTATTCATCTATACGGGGTACTATTCACTGCAAGAAAATTTTTTTTAGATCGACAAAGCTTGTTGAATACCAATCTAAATGGAGGCAAAGACAAGCAAGATGGTCAACCTAAATGGCACAAATTACCACATGTGGAGAAACAAGATGAAGCATCTCTTGTTCGTAACAAAGATGCACTTACCGGTGTTTAGTGCTCAAAAACCTAAAGAAAAGTCGACAGACGATTGGGAACTTGAGCATAATCAAGTGTGCGACTACGTACGACAATTTGTTGAAACTGGCATATCAGATGCCATAATACTGTGGGATAAGCTCGAGGAACTGTATGCCTCCAAAACTGGCAACAATAAGTTATTTTACTTGACCGGATTGATGAAAGTAAAATATCAAGAAGGCACGACTATGGCAGACCACCTTAATGAAATATAAGGGATTGTCGATCAGTTTTCAAGTATGGGCATCAAGTTCGATGATGAGGTACTTGCTTTTATGGTACTAGCAACTCTCCCAGAGTCAAGGGAAACCTTAAAGGTTTCAATTACGAATTCTGCTCCAAATGGTATGGTAAACATGGAGACAGTCAAGAGTGGCATTCTGAATGAAGAAATGAGACGACAATCGCAAGGATCAACTTCTTCACAGTCAGAAGTCTTGGTCACAACAATGAGGGGGAGGAGAGAAGATAGAGTCCAGAGTGGTAGAGATAAGAGCAGAGGCAAATCCAACAAATTTGCAAATGTGGAGTGTCATTACTGTAATAAGAAGGGGCATATCAAAAGATTTTTCCAAAAGTTCCAAAAGGACCAGAAGAAGAACAAAGGCAAAGAGGCAAAAAAAGAAGATAGTAGTGATGGTGAAACAAACTCAATGGTTGAGTTTAATATTGTCTACGATATTGATATCATCAATTTCACAACCCAGGAAACTACTTGGGTAATTGATAGTGGTGCTACTATTCATGCGACATCGAAGAGAGAACTTTTCTCATCTTACACTTCTGGAGATTTTGGTGTTGTGAAGATGGGAAATGACAATTTCTCAAATGTTATAGGCAAAGGTGATGTGTTCTTGGAGACCATGAATAGGACGAAACTGACTTTGAGAGATGTCAGGCATGTTCCAAATATGCGCATAAATTTGATTTTTGTAGATAAGCTTGATGAGGAAGGTTTTTGTAATACTTTCCATAATAGCTAATGGAAGCTCAATAAGGGCTCATTAGTGGTGGCACGGGGCCAAAGCAGTTAAAGTTATACGTGACCTATACGAAGCTCTCCCAACAAGTTGTGAATGTTGCGGAGAATAACAGCAAGATCGAGCTATGGCACAGATGTTTAGGCCACATGAGTGAGAAGTCAATGACACGTTTAGTCAAGAAGAATGCCTTACCAGGATTGAACTACATATAATTAAAAAAATGTGTTGATTGTCTAGTAGGAAAGCAAAATCGAGTTACTTTCAAAACTTCCCCTCCCTCCAGAATGAAGAATGTATTGGATTTGGTACACTCAGACTTGTGTGGACCAATGCTAAGGTCACTTGGTGGTGCTCAATACTTTGTGACTTTTATCGATGATCATTCACGAAAAATATGGGCGTATACTCTGAAGTCAAAGGACCAAGTGCTAGATGTGTTCAAACAATTAGACTGGGAAGAAACTCAAGTGTATTCGAACAGATAATGGCGGAGAATACACTGGACCATTTGATGTTAATTGCAGAGAGCATGGTATTTGACATCAAATGACTCCTCCAAAAGCGCTGCAGTTAAATGGACTAGCTGAGAGGATGAACAGGACTTTGATGGAGAGAGTTAGATGTCTACTCTCACATTCAAAGTTACCTAAGATGTTTTGGGGTAAAGCCTTACTGACAGTAGCATACGTGCTAAATCGTTCACCTTGTGTTCTTTTACAACAGGAAGTTCTAAAGAAAGTATGGTCAGGAAAGAATGTTTCCTATGATCATTTGTGGGTATTTGGTTGCAAAGCATTCGTACATATCCCAAAGGATGAGAAAACTAAGCTTGATGTCAAGAAAAGACAATGTGTATTCATCAATTATTGCCAAGACCAATTTGGCTATAGATTTTATGATCCAGTTCAGAAGAAACTCGTAAGAAGTCGTGATGCTGTGTTTGTTGAAAATCAAAACATTGAAGATGTTAACAAAGCACAAAAGGATGCAATAGAGTCTAATGGTGATTCAACAGATGTAGAATTTAATCCTCTAACATTTGTGCCAAGACAAGTTGAAGATATGATCCATGATGAGAGATCTGGTGAAGATGATGCTCCCACTGAGATTGAACCAGATGAAAATGGTGTTCACGCTCAACCACCAGTGCCTGCAGCTTCTCCTGTTCCAGAAAGGAGATCTAGTAGAATTCGAAGACCTTCTACCAGATATCATACTGATGAGTATGTGTTGTTAACTAATGAAGGAGAACCTGAGAGCTTTGAAGAAGCTATGGATAGTGAACACAAGAAGAAATGGATTGAGGCTACGCAAGATGAGATGAAATTGAAATGGATCGAGGCTATGCAAGATGAGATGAAATCCTTGCATGATAACAAAACATTTGAGCTGGTGCACTTGCCAGAAGCAAGAAAGTTTTGAAGAATTGATGGGTGTACTGGATTAAACATGATGAAAAGGGATTGCATCCAAAATTTAAAACAAGGTTGGTTGTCAAGGGATTCAGCCAAAGAAAAGGCATTGATTTTGAAGAAATATTTTCACTGGTGGTGAAAATGACATCCATTCGTATGGTGCTGGGATTAGCAGCGAGCCTTAATCTGCAAGTTGAGCAAATGGATGTAAAGACTGCCTTCCTTCATGGAGATTTAGAAGAAGAAATTTATATGGAGCAATTAGAGGGTTTCGAGGAAAAAGGAAAAGAGAACTATGTTTTCAAACTAAAGAAAAGTTTGTACGGCTTAAAGCAAGCATCGAGACAGTGGTACAAGAAATTTGAGTCTGTTATGGGGGGCAAGGATACAAAAAGATGAATTTCGATCACTGTGTTTTTATTCAAAAATTCTTTGATGATTTTATCATCCTTTTACTCTATGTGGATGATATATTAATTGTTGGATAGAATGCTTCAAGAATTGATGGCTTGAAAAAGGAACTGAGTAAGTCTTTTGCCATGAAAGACTTAGGTCCAGCAAATCAGATTCTAGGCATAAAGATATTCAAAGATAGAAATGCCAAGAAATTGTGGTTATCAAAGGAGAAGTACACTGAGAAAGTGCTTTAGAAGTTCAACATGGAGAATGGTAAAGTGGTTAGCTGTCCTCTTGCTAATCACTTTAGATTATGTTCGAAACAGAGTCCTTCCACAACAGAAGAGAAGTAAGAGATGGAGCGGATTCCATATGCCTCAGCTGTTAGTAGTTTGATGTATGTTATGGCATGCACATGGCCAGATATTGCTCACTCAGTTGGAATAGTGAGTCGGTTTCTTTCAAATCCTGGAAAGGAACATTGGGCTATAGTAAAGTGGATTCTTAGATATCTTCATGACACCTCCAAAATATGTTTATGTTATGGAGATGACAAACCTGTGTTAACTGGTTATACTAATGCAGATATGGCTGGCGATGTTGATTCGAGAAAATCTACATCAGGATATCTAATCACTTTTGCAGGAGGAGCTGTGTCATGGCAGTCAAGGTTGCAAAAATGTGTTGCTCTTTCCACTATAGAAGCAGAGTTTATCACAACAACTGAAGCTTGTAAGGAATTGCTATGGATGAAGAAGTTCTTGAATGAATTTGGTTTCCATCAGGAAAAATATCAGTTATTTTGTGATAGTCAAAGTGCAATTCACCTTGGAAAGAATTCCTCCTTTCACTCAAGATCGAAGCAAATAGATGTAAGATATCACTGGATCAGAGACGTATTGGAGATGAAGTAGTTACAACTTGAAAAGATCCATACTGATGAAAATGGATTTGATATGCCGACAAAGACTCTTCCAAAGGAAAAGTTCATGTTTTGCAGGGAAGCGGCTGGTTTGGTGGATCTCCCCATATAGTCGAAAGGGGGAGAATTGTTAGGTGGGTTCCTCTCATATGGGGGACCCACCACATAATT
>JAOSBN010071853.1:0-11835 GCA_027563595.1 Erythroxylum suave | reverse complement strand
TTTTTTATAGGGCTATTTTATTATTTTTATCTAGATCAAAATCGATTCGCTTAACCATAAATTTATTAAAATCATAAAAATGTAATTAATTATTATCCAACCTTAGCAAAATTACTAACATTCTCCCTCTTGTGCAATAAATTATAGTAGTTGTAACAATTATAAAACTAGCACAACAATGGTTAAGTCAAAACACTAAATAGATCAACCAAGTTTAAAAAATCATTTGATCCAAAAATAATGAAAGTCTATCATTTCGTCCTGTAAGGCTTTCAATATAGGAAAATATCAAATGCATGTGTCATGTGTAACAAAGATTCAATACAATCACACATATCTAATACTTCACTAACATGAATGAGAAAATAGAATGTGACAAATTAAGATGATTCCTGTATGATTTGAAATGTATCATCTTTTTGTTTGTAGGTCTCAATTTCTCTGAACTTTTTGTTAAACACTTAAACAAGATTAGAGAAAATTGTTTTCTCTCACTGAATGCTAAACTACAATAAAGAAAACCCTTATGGGATTAAACACTTATATCCTCCTATGTCATATCAAATATATATATATACATATGCCCAATGACCTTTTAAAATGCTTAAGATCAACACAAATCTTAAGACTTTTACTTGTATCATGACAATACATATAACAATGTGTAAGAATGAGAACAAAATGGTAATCATCTTTATTCATAAAACATACTGTCATAATACTTGAAAAAAATATAAATGTATAAAGAGTAAACATAGTGATCCCTAACTATATAAAGATTTCAATACATCCATACTGTATACATGTCGCACAAAAACAAGTGGGTGAAGTCCTTTAGTTAAAGGATCAACAAGCATATCCTCAATTCTCAAATGCTCTACCTCGATTTCTCCTTTCTGGATCAATCCTTTATAGTTAAATACTTAACCTCCAAATGCTTAGATCATGTGATATTCTTATTGTTGTTACTGAATAACATAGCAAAAAGATTATCTCATTACAACCAAATGGATCTGTCCACTGAATCAACCACAGACAATTCATACTTAGTCAAGCCACCTGTGTAGTAGCAACATAACATGGCACAAATTATGCATATATAGTCGAGGAAGTTATCAATATCTACTTGACACTCTTCTATGATACTGCACCATCTGATAACATAAAGATATATGCTAATGTGAACTTTTTGCCATCTGTGCACATAACAAAATCCAAATATGTATACCCTACGAGTTTTGAATTGTTTAGCCTTTAGTATATCAACATATAATCTTTAGTTTTCTTTAAATATCTTAACACTCGTTTAGCTGCATTCTAGTGGTCTATTCTTGGGTTAGTCAGATATCTACTCAGAAATTCAACAGCAAATGCAATGTTCGGTCTAGTGCACACCTAAACATATATCATGTTACCAACAACACTAAAAATAAGGCATATTCTTCATAGTCTCTCTCTCTGTGTGTATCATTCTTTGGATATGGAGCCAAAAATAATCTGTCTCCATAAGAGATAGGTGCTACAACAGGTTTATAATCAGCCATATTAAACCTTTATAGAACTCGCTCAATGTTTGTTCTTTATGAGAGGCCTGATAAGTGTCGAGACCTGTCCTAGTGAAGCTGAATACTTAGGACAAAAGATACGTCTTCAAGGTCCTTCATGCAAAATGTTTGTCCAAAAATTGCTTATGGTCAAATAATTTGATCCAAGTAAGATATCATCCACGTACAAAATTAGAAAGATAACTTTGCTCCCCTTATAATACAAACACCTTTCAACTTTATTTTCTACGAAGCCAAAAGAGGAAACAACCTCATCAAACTTAAAGTACCACTATTTCAAAGCTTGTTCCAAACCATGTATTGATTTTCTCAATTTACAAACCTTGTTAGGCTTTTCTTGATCCTAAATCCTTTAGGTTGTTCCATATAGACCTCTTCATAAAGGTCTCTATTCAGGAAAGTAGTTTAAACCTCCATATGATGTAACTTCATATCATAATGAGTTATTATTTTTATAATCACTCTGAATGCATCCTTAGAGGATACTAGAGAAAATGTAACATTAAAGTCAATTCCTTCTCTCTAAGCGAACCATTTGACAACCAACTAAGCTTTAAATCGCTTAACTTTACCCTAAGAGTCCTTTTAACTAATAGGATTGTAATTTTGAGGCAAATCAATAAGCTCTCATACCTTTTTATGCTTCATGGATTACATATCATCTTTCATTGTTCAAAAATGGTAAATCTTTTGGAAAAAGTAATTGGATTAACAAAATGTCTAATATCATAATCTTATTCGCCCAAATAGATTATATAATCAGATGAAATGGTAAATCTTCTCACTCTAGTGGATCTTCTTAAGTAAATTGGTTCTTGTACCTTATGAACTTCAATTGTGCAAGTATACTGGCATGGTGCCAAGACCTTGATCTATTGGTTCTAACTGTATGAATGATGAATATGAAATAACTATAGTACATGTCCTGCTATCATTTGAAAGTTGATAAGGACCATGTTTATCATAAACATCATATTCCAAAAACTTAGTTATTTGTAATTCCACAATTCTATACCTTCCTTCTCTACAGTAAAATCTTTATCCCCTAGAGTGGTTGGGATATCCAACAAAACAACAAAGAGTATAATGAGAATGTAACTTATTTCATAAGGATTATATAAATGTATCTCAGCAGGGCAACCCCAAACACGAATGTGAGCAAAGTTAGGCTTCTACCCTTTCCAGAGTTAAAATGGCATCTTTGAAACTGATTTGCTTGGGACTTTGTTGAGTGTGTATAAGGCAGTCTTTATGACTTCATGCTAAAGGTAATCAAGTAGGTTAGTCCTACTGTGCATCGATCTCATCATTTCTTTGTGATTATCCTTTTCAGTTACATCATTTTGCTTAGGACTACCTATTATAGTGAACAGATCCACTATTCCATATGATTTCACATATCTAACAAACAAACTCTTTTCTTATCTTGAAACCCCATATTTGCAATAATATTCTCCTCTACTGTCAAATCTAACAATATTGATTTTCCTTTCCAATTGGTTCTCAACTTTAACCTTAAAGATCTTGAATTTCTCAAGAACTTTAAATTTTTCTTTAAGTAAGAACACATAACCATAACTGGAATAGTAATCGGTAAAAGTCAGAAAATATCTTGAATTGCACAATGTAACTATATAAGGTCCACAAATATCTGTATATATTTGTGACAAAGTACTATCAATAAAGGCAAATCCTTATGCATATTCTGATCATCACATTTTAGTGTTGAAAACATTATCAATTTACTTTATTTTGAGAATTTATCACAAGAAAAATCTTAATCGGAGTGATAATCATGCAATATCGAACAATAAACATACCACATAAGATCTTTTGTTTTTAGTTCACAACATGAAATTTCACTCAAAATTGGCTTTAATAACCTTTATTTGACTTTTTTGAATTTAACCCTTAATTATTACTAATGTAATAAATTTAGAAAAATTAAAAAACTCACTTTATGAATTCACGGAACCCCAAAAATTGAACCAAAATAACTAGAGGGATATTTTAGTGAATTCTAAAATTTTGAGTTTTTTTAGCGCTAACGTCATCATAACGTCAACACAGAGTTGACAGCTGATGTCAGTGGCGCGCATTGGGAGAGGGAGCATGTGTTACAAACGCTAGATGCATACCAATGCGATTATACTCTGCTGACGCTCCAGACACGTGGCACATGCGTTAGATTTAAACCACCTCTAAGAGGCATTTGAGTTGTCAAGCGAGTATATCACATGCGTCTGATGTTTCTCTCTCTCTTTTGCTCACAATTGCCTAAAAATGTCAAATTTTGGTGATTTTTAGGCTAGTTTTTGACATCCAAAGCTCGTTTTCAACCTATTTTTTAATGTTAAACACATTCGACATGAATTCAAGCAATTATATGTAATTAATAAAAACAAATTGGTTTCTCCGAGTTTTTTATGGAGAAAATCCAAAAATCTTCATTTCTATTTATACAATCACGTAACTACCTTGATACCACGTGTAACGTGTAATAAAAATCTTAATTACATGCCCAAGATCAAACATGAAAGTGGAAGAAAACACGAGAAGTACCTATTTTTCTATCCATAACTTTGAAAGAGCTTTTCGACACAAAAACCTTTGAGTTTTCGTGACTACCTTTACGAAATTCGATCAACCGGATGTCATTAGCATCTTTTTGCGACTTTTTAAACCATGAACCTTTTAACAAATCAGAGAATTCAAACGTTTGTGTCTTACTTCAGCAAAAGTAGGAGAACTTAACCTTGTATATATAGCATCTATATCAGGTCTCTTCATCACTGTTCTAATATATGTCTAGCCCACACTTACTCGGTTCCATTTTCTTCGGTGGACTGCAGCCTATTAAAACCAAATCCTTTGTGGGGCTACTTTATCATCTTTATCCAAATAAAATTCGATTTCCTTAATTATAAATTTATTAAAATCGTAAAAACGTAATTAATTGTTGTCCAATTTTAGGAAAATTACTAACAAGTTAGACTATACAGAATCCTTGGACATTTCTACTTTAGTCACTTGGCAACACATTATCAGTTTGACCACATAGAATCCTTGGACATTTGGAGTTATTCTACTACTAGTGGCTTCTTGCAACTTGGGCCAAGTCCCTAGTGCTGTTTGTCTAAGTTAAACAAAGTTAAACAAACTCAACAGTGATTGAATGCCCACATTTCTAATCTTCTTAAATCATATTTCATCTTGTCGATCCTTTCTTCAAAATGGGTTATTGAGGTTCAACTTGGTGTGAGAATGAAGAAGGCAAAGAAACAACTGGGCACATGGTGTCGATGACCATTGGCAATGACATGTGTAGAGGAGATGACAGGCATCTGTTGTTGGAAATGGTTGTTTATTCTGCTATGTCCTGTCAACACCTTAAAGATACTAAGCACTTATAAAAATCATCCACGTTTTGCACTGAAGACAGACAATGCCAATTGATGCAAGCATTTATATGTAGCTACCGATCCACCAAAGTCCAGCGACAGTCATCTTCCACCTCAAACATGTGATCCAGCAAAGCCCTAAGTGCTGACCTCCAACCTATTCTTGGACCTTTATCATGTCACCAACAAAATTAGCCATCAACTTCAGTTCCATTTTCAGCCTTTGGACACACACACACACACACACACACACCCACACACACACGCCCACACTCGCACACGCACACGCGCACGCACACTCACACACACACTAGTAATATAAATATGATCACAATTGAAATAATTAGTTATACACACACACATATAATATTACTAATATAAATATGACTACAATTGAAATAATTAGTTATAAGTTATTTTGTTAAAATAACTTGATAAAAGATTAATAAATATTTCTTTTTAAAATTATCTATTCTTTAACATACGTTTTATTGATAAAAATATTTTGTAATATTGAAATTATAAGAGAATCAGGCTCAATTCAAGTGACATACTAATATTTGCTTTCATCTTTTCCAACACAAAGTGGGATGACAAAAGAAGTTCACTTTCGGCCCAATCAGTAGAACACTTGAATGACCCAAGTAGCCATGTCTTTTAGGGCCTTAAGTTTAAATTGGGCTGTAAACCCAATTACAGAAATTTCGGAAAATTTCCCGGCTGCAAAAAGGATAAAAAACAAGGACCAATTAGCAAATCTCGAAACTTCCTATACTTGTGATATAAAGACAACGTTCACGCCCTAGCCTCCTCCTTTTTTCCAATTGTTTTAGTATTTCTAGGGTTTACAGACTCAAATCTCACTTCTCATATTATTCTCAATTTGGAGGGTCCTTGAGATCTGGAGATTTTGAATGGGTACGGAGAGGAAGAGAAAGGTGAGCTTGTTCGACGTTGTTGACGAGACAGCGCTCTCGGCGAAGATAACGAAAAATAACGGCGGCGGCGCGGTGGCGATGAGCAACAATGGTAATAGCTCGATTAACCGGTGGAATGGGAGGCCGTACTCGCAAAGGTACTATGAGATACTAGAGAAGAGAAGAACTTTGCCTGTATGGCAACAGAAAGAAGAGTTCTTCCAGGCTTTGAGAAAAAACCAGGTGCTTGTTCTTGTCGGTGAAACTGGTAGTGGAAAAACTACCCAGGTTAGTTTTAATCTTATATTTGAATAATTTTTTTATTAGTAATGTTTTTAATTAGCTTTAATTTTCCGAGAGAATATTGTGATTGATTTTCATGGCTATTAATTTGGGAGGCATGGTAAATGTGTCTGCTAATACACCATGTTTGGGTAACAGATTCCTCAATTTGTTTTAGAAGCTGTAGACATAGAAACTCCAGATAAACGAAGGAAAATGATGATTGGTTGTACCCAACCTCGGAGAGTGGCTGCAATGTCTGTTTCTAGACGTGTTGCAGAGGAGATGGATGTGAATATTGGTGAAGAGGTTGGTTACAGTATTCGTTTTGAAGACTGTAGCAGTGCAAGAACAGTTTTGAAGTAAGCTTTTTCTGATCTGTTCGTTTTGAATTTGATGGGATACTGCATTTATGATATCTATTTTTATTAAACTGTATGCCAATACGGTGCTTTCCATTATGCGGCAGGTATCTGACTGATGGTATGCTTTTAAGAGAAGCAATGACTGATCCACTTTTGGAACGTTACAAAGTTATAATCCTTGATGAAGCTCATGAAAGAACTCTGGCAACTGACGTGCTATTTGGGCTTCTTAAAGAAGTACTTAGGAATAGATCTGACCTGAAGCTCGTTGTGATGAGTGCTACTCTTGAGGCTGAGAAGTTTCAGGGTTACTTTAATGGTGCTCCTCTTATGAAGGTTCCTGGTAGGCTTCACCCTGTTGAGATTTTCTATACCCAGGAACCTGAAAGGGATTATTTGGAGGCTGGTATTCGGACTGTTGTACAGATACACATGTGTGAACCTGCTGGGGATATACTTGTCTTCCTAACTGGTGAAGAGGAGATTGAAGATGCATGCCGCAAGATAACAAAGGAAGTTGCTAATATGGGGGATCAAGTGGGGCCAGTTAAAGTAGTGCCTCTTTATTCAACTCTTCCTCCTGCAATGCAACAGAAAATTTTTGAACCTGCTCCACCACCTCTGAATGAGGGTGGTCCTGCTGGAAGGAAGATTGTTGTGTCGACAAATATTGCAGAAACTTCTTTGACCATAGATGGCATTGTTTATGTTATTGATCCTGGTTTTGCTAAGCAAAAAGTTTATAACCCACGAGTGCGAGTTGAGTCATTGTTAGTGTCCCCGATATCAAAGGCAAGTGCCCACCAGAGGGCAGGTCGTGCTGGTAGAACTCAGCCAGGAAAATGTTTCAGACTCTATACTGAGAAAAGTTTCAATCAAGATCTCCAACCTCAGACTTATCCGGAAATATTGCGATCAAATCTTGCAAATACAGTTCTGACATTGAAGAAGCTGGGGATTGATGATCTAGTTCATTTTGATTTCATGGACCCTCCTGCACCCGAGACATTGATGCGAGCTTTAGAGGTTTTGAATTATTTGGGAGCATTAGATGATGAAGGGAACTTGACAAAGCTGGGGGAAATAATGAGCGAGTTTCCATTAGATCCTCAGATGTCCAAGATGCTGGTTGTAAGTCCGGAATTCAATTGCTCAAATGAGATCCTGTCAATTTCTGCCATGCTTTCAGGTATTATCTATTACTATGTTACTTCTTTGTGTCAGTCTCAAGGTCTGGTGTTATTCTAGATGCCATTGGGGATCATTACTAGAGATGATGCATCCTTTGTATATGGCATGCATGTGCAGAGAACTAGTGAACTGGTTCTCTGCAAATTGTGATAGTTGTTTAACTACTTGCATGTGTATAGAATATGCATGCATGCAGTTGAACAATGTGTCAAATTAGGTTGTCATCAGCAACTGTCTTGTATGGGTTCCATGCCCCCGGTTGGCATGTACCATCGGATTCTAAGTAGGTGCTGATGCAGATAGTTGCAGTTTCTCAGTATTATCTCATCAAGCAAATGGTCTCGTCTCGCCTGTATGCATCTGCTGACCTTCAATGGGCCTCTTCTGTGATAACCAAATTCTGTCTTTAGTACCCAATTGCTTTGTCCGCCCTAGGGAGGCTCAAAAAGCTGCTGATGAAGCAAAGGCTAGGTTTGGGCACATAGATGGAGATCACTTGACGTTGTTAAATGTATATCACGCATATAAACAGAACAGTGAGTATCTACTCTTCTTGGTACTTCATTCTCTGGATTTTTTACAGAAATGCCATACTTATGAGGTCATTGTTTTTGTTGGGCTGCAGATGAGGATCCATCTTGGTGCTATGAAAATTTTGTCAACCACAGAGCACTCAAAGCTGCTGATAATGTTAGGCAACAGCTTGTACGCATCATGGCCAGGTTTAACCTCAAGTTATGCAGCACAGACTTCTCCAGCCGTGACTACTATGTCAACATTAGAAAGGCCATGCTAGCAGGTTATTTTATGCAGGTTGCTCACCTTGAACGGACTGGACACTACCTGACAGTGAAGGACAACCAAGTATGTTTGGAGTTTATCTGCTATCCCTGAAACACTAGTATCAAGATTTGATCTTTTCATGCTCCATATGTTAAGGCTCTTTTCTAGTTGTGAGAAGATAAAGAGGCCTTCTTACATTGTTGTGTTATTCTTGCTGGAGTATTGACTAGTTCAACTACAAGTGATGGAATATCAAGGCTTATGATTTTGTATTCTTTCTACAGGTGGTACACTTGCATCCCTCAAATTGTCTGGATCACAAGCCGGAGTGGGTCATTTACAATGAGTATGTGCTAACCAGCAGGAATTTTATTCGTACAGTGACAGATATTCGTGGTGAATGGTTAGTATTCTACTCTTTCTTATCTCTGTGTTCAACCTGTCTAGGGTGATGTTTGTTTTGCATGACGTTAGCCGGTAATGGTTTCTTTTTCTTGTGATTGTTGGATGTTTTGTTATTGAAACATGAAGGTTTATTGGAGACCTTGTGGATTTTCATATTTGCTGGATCTTCTAATTCTTGTTCTATAGATTCTCACAATAAAGTTTGCTGAACGTAGGCTTGTAGACGTTGCGCCACACTACTATGATTTGACGAATTTTCCTCAATGCGAAGCCAAGCGGGTTCTTGAGAAGCTGTACAAGAAACGAGAGAGAGAAAGGGAAGAGAGTAAAAACAAAAAGTGAAAGGGCGTGGCCTGAAAGATTAAAAGATTACTAGCCAACTATTTAAAGAATGTGGCTTTGCTATTGGGAGCGGTTGGACTACAACTAATTTGTGGCACATTAAAATGGATTGTATCATTAGGCCTAGCAATCATTTCCTATTGTACTATCGACATTCCATATGTGGTTTACAACGTTTCTTGGTTGCCATTTTTTGTAACATTTGAAACAAAAATGAATGAATGTGAAAAATCTGTGGTAATTTCTGGATTAATGTAGTTTCAGTATTACTTAAGGTCTAAATCACGTTTGTCCGTTTGTAATGGTTTAATCAAATGGGCGGGTGTTTTTGTAATAACAATAGGGGAAGCAAAAAGTGGCCCATCTAGTGGTTTATTGCAGCAGAGGAGTTATGTTTAGCTTGTACTGGAACTCCGACCCTTGAGCAGCAGCACAGCTTGATAAAGGGGAATGCACAATCATATCTTGCAAGATGATTAGGCACTTCCTGTTGAGTTTGCGGTGTCGTACCTTATCATACAATTAATTCGGTTTCAACCCATGGAGAAAATTCCTGAGTTTGCTGGCCTATAACAGGGAACCACCAAGTCATGAGCTAGCACGTCGAACTGGAGATCCTTTTCTTTCTACACTCGACTTGCTCGTTCACGTTGGGGTGGAAGTTTGAAGTTTACATAATTAGAAGTCGGGACAATTCCAGACGATCATATTAGTCAAAGTGAGCTTGATTCTTTCATTAAACTACCCTTCACTGTGTACGTCTCTCAACTGTCCCGAATATGTCCATCCCTGATCCTGTTTTGGGTACTTTCACACTACTACTGCCAATGTCACGACATGATATCACAAATCAAGCGGGAGAAGGCAGTATGATATCCAAATGAATGTTTAAACTAGGGGATAACAGAATGTGAATTGTTCTGGTTTCAGCTTATATCCACAGGAGATTCAATCCAACTCCCAGCCTTCTGGTTTTGAACACCCCTTTTCTTCATAATTTTCCTCAGTTCAATTATTTTGGTCCACTGCGCTCTTTCTCCATGAATCTTTGACAACATTGAATAAGCTATAGGGTGATCTTTTTCCATCTTGCGGATACCCTCTGCAGCAAACTCGCCAAGTTCCAAACTTGAATGCAAGCCACAAGCTCCAAGCAATGCACCCCACAGAACCACGTCAGGCCTAAATGGCATTTCTTTGATCAATTTCTCTGCTTTATCCAGCTGACCAGCTCTCCCATAGAGGTCCACCATGCATGTGTAATGCTCCAACTCTGCTTCTATGCCATAATTTATGCTCATCGATTCGAAGTGCTTTTCCCCTTCCGTTGCTAATCCTCCATGTGCACATGCAGACAATACGTTGATAAATGTTATTTGATCGGGAATGACTCCACATTTTATCAATCTCTCAAACTCTGCCAGTGCTCTAGTTGGAAGCCCATGCCTGGCATAACATCCTATTATGGAGTTCCAAGACACTAAATTCTTAATTTCCATAGACTCAAAAATGGAAAAAGCAGCATCAATTTCACCACATTTCCCATACATACCGAAAAGTGAAGTCCATAAGTATACATTTTCTGGTATACCAGATTTTAAAATGATTGAGTGAACTTGCTGCCCCATGAGAAGAGATGAACATCCAGAGCAAGCGTCCAAAACACAAGAAAATGTAAAATGATTTGGTCTGGTCCCTGAATCCACCATCAAACGAAAAAGCTTCAGGGCCTTCGTATAACTCTCATCTTGCACATATCCACTAATCATTACAGTCCATGAAACAACATCCTTTTTGTCCATCCTATCAAACATTGTCCTAGCCTTGTCAATTCTCTTGTTGGCAATGTACCCATGAACCAAATTTGTCCAGGATATCATGTCTTTCTCGGGCATCATATCAAAAACTCTTTGTGCCTTCACCATGTATCCAAGTTCCATGTAACCCGAAATCAATGCATTCCAAGAAGCAACATTTTTCTCTGCGATCTCATCAAAGACTCTACCTAATGCAAAATGATCTCCTGCACTTGCATATGCTCTTATCAGAGCAGAGCCGACAAAGACACTCAATTTTAGCCCCAAGCACACTACAAGCACATGAATCTGAGGCACCAACGCACTATACGCGGCATCCGAAAATGCACTAAGCAGTATCGCGACTGTGCGTTCACAGGGCATCAGACCGATCTCTTGCAATCCAAAGAAATACTTGCACACTAGATCCGGGTTTTTGGTTTTGTTAAAGGCTGATAACATGGTGTTCCAGGTAACAATGTCTTTAACAGGCATTTTATCAAACAGGTATTCGGCGGCTTGAATTTGATTGCGCTGCACGCATCGAGAGAGCAATTTATTCCAGGAGCAGACGTTTAGGACAGATGGGTTTCTCTCAAAGAGTACAAGTGTATTATCTAAGTTGCTGTTTTGGTGCTGGAGCTGATTTCTCGGGCTCATTGAAAGCGTGCACAGTTGGCGGGAAGCTCTCAGGAAAACAGCTCGCTCTAAAATGCCCATGCTGTGATGTTATCACTCTTTAACTGCAAGTAGCGACATGCACTCTCCTGGTCAGAGACGAAAGCAAC
>JAOSBN010071772.1:0-13078 GCA_027563595.1 Erythroxylum suave | reverse complement strand
TCGGGAAGGTCCCGGGAATTAAAAATTTTTGTTTCCGCTGCTGGAACATGTGATGTTCCTCCCGGGATTTCCTACACCGTAAGCCTCAATTCTTCCAATTCTTGCAACTACAACCTTCTCTCTATCCCAGAAGATTCTAAGTCCATATTGCATTACTTGACTGCCCAATAAGCTTTATTTTCCAATTCCACTAGCAAATGGCAAGCCTTTCTATAAATGAGGTGGTATGGAGACATCCTAATTGGTGACTTGTAGGTGGTCCGATAAGCCTATAGTGCATCTTCTAAGTGCAAACTCCAATCTTTCTTGGATGGTTTTACAATCTTCTCTAAAATATGCTTCACCTCCCGATTAGATATATCAACCTGAGCATTGGTTTGGGGGTGATATGTAGTGGAGACTTTATGAATGACTCTAAATTTTGAAAATAGATTGTCAACTACCCTATTACAAAAATGTGTACCCCTATCACTCACCACAGCCTTTGGGATTCCAAACCTACAGAAAATGTTGGACATAAGAAATTTGGACACTGTTTGGGCATCATCTTTCCTAGTAGGCATAGCTCCTATCCATTTTGACACATAATCTACAGCTAGAAGGATATATACAAAACCAAAAGACAAAGGGAAAGGACCCATGAAGTCAATCGTCCAAACATCAAAGATTTCGCAAAAAAGTAAAGGTTGCTTAGGCATTTCATGTCTTTTTCCTAACCCCCCAAAACATTGACACTTGTCACAAGACTGATAAAATGTAAAAGAATCTTTAAAAAGGTTGGCCAGTAAAAACCAGAGTCTAGAATTTTCCTAGATGTTCTCCTTACACTGAAATGCCCCCCATAAACCCTAGAATGGCAAGCTGAAATAATGGCATCACATTCTTCATTAGTTACACATCTCCTTATGACCTAGCACTATGCCCTCATTAATCATGAAATGACATTTTTCAAAGTTCATAATCAAATTCTTCTCAATCCATCTTTTCAAAACTTTTTCAAGACTAGCAAGGCAATTATCAAAAGAACCACCATACAAAGTGAAATCATCCATAAAGACTTCCATTCATTCTTCTAAAAATTCACAAAAAACAGCCATTATACAATGCTGGAAAGTCCTTGGGACATTACATAATCCAAAAGGCATCCTACGATAAGCAAAAGTACCAAAAGGACATGTAAAAGTGGTTTTATCTTAGTCCTTTGGTGCAATAGGTACTTGAAAGAACCTAAAGAAAACATCAACATAAAAGTTGTGGGATTTATTAAGGAACGACCCTTTCCTCTCACCTCTCCCAACAACCCTTTTGTTCAACAACTTTATGCATCCCAACTGACTAGCCTAGTTAGGAAGCGTACCTAAAGCAATGACAAATTCCTTCGATATTTTTATACATATGCTCAGATTCACAACCGTTTAGCCATTGACTTTTGTGGCATTAGGAAGCTCCATGCCTTCACCACCTGTAACATCTGCCACCATTTTGATCTTCCTCCTTGTTGCCACAGTCATTTTGACTAATTAATCTATAATTATCCTCTGGCCGATGTTGCTCGCACTCTCTGTCACAAGGGAGCTGATTGGCATCGGCCACAATATACTGAGCTATACCTTAAATGCTCCGACTTATGGCCAGAGGTTCGGCCTTGGTTTATCTAGTTTGTAATAAAATTGCTCCCACCACTCACCTCGCCCTTGTCACTAAATGCCAAGCCTTATATATCTATCTCCTAATGACTGACCACCTGGTAAATATAGCTGACGCTATTGCCTCTACCCTACATGACTCCATCCAAACACCCCTACTAACAAACCCTATAGCTTTCCCCCACCTTGTTTCCAACATCTTCCGAGCACACAATGTACCTGAATTTGATACCGACAACTATTTTGACCCAACCCCACTCTTTAGGTATGACTGCCTAAAACACCCTACCCTTGTACCACCACGCACTTCTATCCATGTCTTTGATGTTGGTACAACCGCCGCAGCCAATGCCCCTACTGACCAAAACCAGCCAGCTCTAGAGGTCCTTACACCTGTCACTTTAGCAACCCTTACTACTAGGCTTGATGGACTTTCTGCTAATCTCGACCAACTTTGTTGCACTCTCTTGGGTGAGATCCAGCATCGAATGCGTTCCATATATGATCAGGACATGCATTATCGTCGACGCATAGATGCTTTGCTGAATGTATACAATTCCAATTGCCCTCTAATGAGGATGATCCATTGCGTGTCACTGACACAGTTGGGGAGGGCACGCCTGGAGCGGGTCCATCTGGGTCTGGATAGTCTAGGTCCATAGCTGATTCACCTGGAGATCAATGTTGATTTATTGGTATTTTGTCTTGTTGTTTTATTTTTGAGTCTTTGGTTTCCTAGATACTAGATAGACTTTTCTGATGTCTTTTTCTTGGTTAATCTAGCCTGTGCTGAATATTGTATTTATTTCATTGGCTATAAAGATATAATATCTATTCATAAACTATTTTTCATCTGCTCTAAATGATTGTGCTTTAATTCTTTCAATATTGGGGACAATATTGTGTTTAAGTGTGGGGGAAAAAACCAAACAGTTTATTCATGCAATATTTTGGCCACATAATTGTCATTTGTGTGTTATCTTTTAAGTTTTGAAAGTGGTCCTTGAGGTGAAGTTGCAATTGCATGCATTTTGTCTATTTTCTCTAAGTTTCTGTAATCTTTCGCTGCGGTGATAATTTTCCAACTCATCACTTTGCCGTAGCCAGCACTTAAACATTTGATTTTGTCACTTTTTGCAGTGGCGAAAATTTTCTCGAAGAAACTTTGCCGTGGCCAACTTTTGATTTCGCCATAGCCAACCTTCATTTCACCGCCGCCACCACTTAACTGATGCTCCCACACTAAGTTTTTAATACTTCTATGATTGAAAAGTTTTGAAATTTTCAAAGTTTTACATATGCTTCTGGAAAACTATCCATGCTTTTAAATGTTAGTTGAATTTTGACTAATTCCATTTTTAATGTTTTCAACAAAAAGTAATTGAGGGTACATTAAGGAAGGTGCACTGTGTGCTTTTAAACCTTGAGATTGCTTAATTGAGACACTAACCTTGTTGGAAGGATATTTGGGCCTGAATTCTTTCATTTGTGTGTATCTGCTTAATTTGATATCTCTTTAGAACCTGTTTTAATTCTTAATCGAGGCTTGATGAACTAAAGTTTGTGAAAAAAAATGTATCTTACCAGACTAGTGTGATGGTGTGCTACTACCATAGTTCAGTAAAGAATAAATAGTGAGAACTTTGGTACTTCAAATGCACTGGTTTTAAGTGTCCTAAGTAGTTCCTTCTAACATTTGAGGAACCTAGTTTGAGTCTGATTATGATATTTATCTTTCACAATTGTTTTGTAGCATTAAAAAAAAAGCTACTATGTTAGAATTTTAAATCTTTTCTTTGGAATAGCTGACACTCATTTCATGAGATATAATTGTGATGCATGTCACTCGTTTTGTTTCTTTTATTCCATCCATCTCACTTAACCTTCATTAATCATTACAACCCTGAAAGTCCTCTTGATTTGTAAAATTATAGTTCTTGTGGTGGAGAGGTAGAACTATCACAAGCTCATGGTAGAGAATGAATTAAGCAGATTTTAAAGCGAAAATTACCCAAAGACGAGTGAGTTGAGAGCTCAACAGTTTTCCCTAAGATAAGTCTCTTTTACTCATTCTCTCGGCTTAAATACTTGTGGTGTTGATCTTCTTGGCGTTGTTTTAACCTGCTTTAGTTGATTTTTGAGAAAATGGTTTAATTAATTTTCTGCTCTCATTTTTAAGTATGGTCAGTATTTCCTTTTGTACTTGTATTCTTTTGACTTTGATGAGCTTTGTCTAGGAGTACAAAGGTCTAAGTGGGGGGAATTTGATTGAACCCAAGTTTTCTATATTATTCAGTGGTATTTCTATAGTTTTTGTTGTACTTTTTGGCTCGTTTTGTTGGATATTGTGCTTAATTTATTTCAAATGTGCTTGTTTTGAATTAACATAGTTTGAGGGTAAAATTTTCATAATTAATTAGTAATTACACTCACTTGGATTATAGGACAATTGATATTGCAAACTATTGTTTTTCATTGCAGGACACTCAAGAAGTAGAGCTAAGAGTGAAGATGAAGAAATTGTTGGGCATAAAATTAAGAAAGAAGACCCTTCAGAATAAGTTAGCCGCGACGAACACCTCACTTCACCGTGGCGAAAGGTGTGAATCAACAGCCAAATGCTTTCATGAAAATTTGGTCGCGGTGAACCCATCACTTTGCCGCAATGAAACCTTCAAATCAATAGCTCATAGCCTTTGGGAAATTTTGGCTGCGACGAACTCCTCACTTCGTCGCGGGCAAAACTTCAAAATATTACCCATGCTTATGACCCGACTCGAATATCATTAAAAAACAATATTTTGGGATAAAAAGGAGGTTTCAGGTGACAGAACCTATTCTATTCACACACCATCATTTTCTCTGCAGAACACTCTACCTCCTCCATAGTTTTCTTCCACTGTTAAACATTCACCATGGGTGATTTAGATGCATTCAAAGTTGTGAAGTTTATGGGTTCTATGAGTGGCTAGGCATTTCTTCTCCTCTTGAAGGAGCAGCAATGGCTGGAGTTCAATGGGCTGAAAAAGGGGAGTAGCTTAATCCATAGTTCAACTATGGGTTTATATATCCTAGGTTTAGGATTTATGATTTGTAGATGAGCTATTTGATTATAGTTTTAATCAAGTGTTAGATATTCATTATGTGTTGGATGGATTGGTTTATGTAGAGCTTTGAGCTTAAATGTATGAAGTTTCATAAATGTCTATTTGAAATCTTTTTGATTCTCTATTGTCTTGCATGGATGTGTTTGATGTTGAGATGATTTTAGATTTCATTTAAAGGATTGCATTGGCTAATCTCACTACACACACTAAGAGCACTTAACGGGATTTTAAAAAATGGAGTTTCATTGATTAAGATCCTAGACTTGAAAAGTCTTTCAAGGTTCGCATTTTTGAAACTTAGTGGTTTCTACTCTCTTTAATCATTTCGAACAATGATGGCCAAAACACACTTTCGAGAGGACTTTATCATTATATAGTCTTTGTTTTTTTCATCCCTTAATTTTATATCTCCCTAAAATCCAAAAGTGATTATTTTTACATTTGAATTAGTTCTACCAATCGGTCTTTTCTCCAAATTAGTTTGCATAGCATGATATATAGGTTAATTTAGATTCAATTGTTTAGGTTCCGGTCAAATGAATGACCCGAGGTTGCACCCTATACTGCAATTCTTGGATTATTTTGATTTAACCTCTAAGAGCTTAACGTAATAAAGGTTTAATCACATAGGCACCAGACGAAACACCAGACGAAGCGTCAGATGAAGTGCCAGACAAAGTGTAGACGAATAGACAGAAATGATTATTTTTTTTTTGAGTTCATGGAAATAACCCTACGAGGTAATACACATGTTTATGTTTTATGACATCCAGATAGTAAGGCTCCAGAAACGAGGTCCAATATCTTATGGTATCAAAACGACTAGGTTTAGGTCCTGGATGGGGACTAGGTTTAGGAGTACCCTAGGCTTTGAATTAGTAGTTTTAAAATATGAAATGAACATACATTGATTTTAAATGATCCTCATGCATTTTTTGTATTGTTTTACATGATTTGAAATTGTTTTTTGAAGCATGAACTCAAAATTTTTTAAAAATGTTTTCAATTAAAAGAGTGAATATGTCACCTTGAAAGAGAACTCGAGGAGCTCTGACTCAATCTAGCTCTCACCGAGGAAGTACGGATGAATCATATTTCTCGTAAAATGCAGGGACACATTCTGCTCCTTATTCTGAGGCACCTAGTGAGGCAACAAGAAATGTCACCGCCTCCTCCTCCTATACCTATTATGAATCCAGGGTTCTTTTAAGCCTTTGCTCAAGCTTTCGCTTATGCCATGGGCCAAAGGTCATAAGTTTTTATGCCAGCTCCAGTGGAGAGGAGTAGGTAGTATAATAAGATCCGCAAGCATGGAGCTGTAGATTTTAATGGTACTAAGAATCCGGAAGAGGCTGAAGCATGGTTGAAGAGGACTGAGAGAGTCCTGCTTCAGATGAAGTGCTCTGATGAAGAGAAACTAGATTATACAGTGAGCTTACTACAGGGGGACACACTGCATTGGTGGGAATCAGTGCCCTCACAGTCAGGTTATGCCTCCGGTGTTATCATGGAGAGATTTTGTGGAATTGGTTAGGAAGACGTACCTCTCCAAGGTTTATGTACAAAAGAAGGCCAGAGAGTTTCTGAATCTCACATAGAGGGACATGAGTGTGAGTGAGTATAAGCTGAAGTTCACTCAGCTTTCCCGATATGCGACCAACATTGTGGCAAATGAGGAGCACAAATGCCGAAAGTTTGAGGGAGAACTTCATTCGAGGATCAGGAAGAAGGTGTTGATCCATAACTTCTGTGACTACTAGTTGTTGGTAGATGCTGCACTTTATGCCAAGAAACTATAGAATGTCAAGTATGAAGTGAATAAGAAGAGCTTTGAGCCGGTATCAGTCTTCCAAGAAGGGAATGAGTTCTCCATTGCCTGAGAGGAGTAGAACAAGTTTTCACACTCAGAGTGAGGTGGGGAGTAGTGCCTTTACTAAGAACAAGAAATCAAGGGTAACTTTAGCACAAACCTCAACTATGGGAGGCAATAGCAGGGTGAAGATGAGTAGGCACACGAACCCTCAATGTGAGCATTGTAGGAAGTTTCACAAAGGAGAGTGCTTTAAGGTACTTGGAGCATGTTTCCCATGAGGGGAGAAGGGACACATGATCAGGGAATGTGCCCAGATGACAAGGCAAGAGGGGTCGCAATTGTAAGCCCTAAAGAGAGTAGAAATAGTGGGAACCAGGTCAGTCACTGAGGTGGGCAATTACGGGGCTACAAGGAAGGCTATTCCTCCAGGAAGGCCAAGGGGTCAGACACAGGCCAGGGTATTTTCCAATGACAAGAGAGGACGCTGTAGCCATACTTGAAGTTGTCACGGGTATGACTTAGTTATTTAATTCTGAAGTATATGTCTTAGTTGATTCGGGCTCCACACATTCATTTGTTTCTACAAGCATGACATTATGTGGTGTGAATTTGGTGCCATTGGATGATCCATTGATTGTTAGCACTCCTCTAAGGAGGAAGGTGATAATAAGTTAAGTGTATAGATATCGTGAATTGGTTATTGAGGGTGCTATACTAGTAGTAGACTTATTGCTGATAGCGCTAAAGGGTCTAAATGTTATACTGGGTATGGATGCCATAGAGAAATATTGTGCAAAGTTAGACTATAGTCTCAAAGAGGTAAGGTTTGATTTTGGCAATAGAGAGAAGTTGACTTTTAAAGGAGACAGAATGTCATCACCTAGAATGATTTCATCTTTGTTAGCTGATAAGATGATGAAAAAGGGGTGTGAAGCCTTCTTGGCACATGACGTGGATATCGATGTGAATGAAAGGAAGTTAGAAGATTTTCCAATTGTGAGGGAGTTTCCCGATGTGTTTCTAGAAGACATACCTGGTTTGGCACCAGTGAGGGAAATTGAGGTTTCCATCGACTTCATTCTCGATACCGCATACATTTCTATACCACCATATAGAATGGCTCCAGCTAAATTAAGAGAGCTCAAGGAATTGTTAGAAGAGCTACTAGAGAAGGGGCATATAAGGCCATATTCGTCACCATTGGGAGCGCCTGTTTTATTTATTAAGAAGAAGGATGGGACATGCCGTATGTTTGTTAATTATCGGAGACTCAATACGGTGACCATTAAGAACAAGTATCCTCTGCCACGAATCGACGATTTGTTCAACTAGTTGCAGGGGGCACGTGTTTTTTCTAAAATTAATCTCAAGACAGGCTATCATTAGCTTAGAATCAAAGAGTTTGATGTAAACAAGACAACTTTTAGGACTCGTTATAGGCGTTATGAGTTCCTACTCATGCCATTTGAATTGACTAATGCTCCAGCTGCTTTTATGGATCTTATGAATAGGGTCTTCAAGGAGTATCTAGATCAGTTTGTCATAGTGTTTATTGATGACATTCTAGTTTATTCTAAGAACGAAGAGGAACATAAAAAACATCTTTAGATAGTGTTGCAAACACTAAGGGAGAGGGAACTTTATGTCAATTTCAGCAAATGTGAATTTTGGCTTCATGAGGTGATCTTTCTTGGGCATGTGATCTTGAAGGATGGAGTACATGTTGATCTGAGGAAACTTAAAGCAGTGGTGAAATGGAATGCACCAAAGATAGTTGCAAAGGTCAGGATTTTTCTGGGTCTGGTAGGGTATTATAGTAGGTTTGTGGAAGGATTTTCTATGATAACTACTCTAATGACCAAGTTATTAAGGACAAATCAAAACTTTATATAGAGTGATGAATGCCAGAAAAGCTTTAAGGAGCTTAAGCACAAATTGACAAGTGCTCCAATTCTGACCTTGTCTATGGGAGATGATGGTTATACAGTTTACATTAATCCTTCAAGGAATGGTTTGGGTTGTGTGTTGATGCAGGGAGACAAAGTAATGGCTTATGCCTCATGGCAATTGAAGTCTTATAAGTTGAATTATCCGAATCATGAACTGGAAAGTGGCAGCAGTAATTTTTTCCCTGAAGATTTGGAGACATTATTTGTACGGGGTTCAGACGAGGACTTTTATAAATCACAAAAGTCTTAAATATCTGTTGAGTCAGAAAGAGTTGAATTTGAGACAGAAAAGGTAGTTATAGTTGCTCAAGGATTATGACCTATTGATGAATACCACCCAGGAAAGGCGAATGTGGTGGTGGATGCCTTGAGTAGGAAATCCTCTATAGCCTATGTTCAGATAGTTTATTTGCCATTATTGACAGAGATGGCTAAGCTGAAGATAAGTTTGACACAGGAGGAGCCTGATTGCATTATGGAAAATTTCATAGTGAGACTGATACTTAGGGAGAAAGTTAAGGACTTGCAAGCACAGGATGCAAAATTGAACAAACTCCAAGAAGAAATTCAAAATGGTAAGAAATTTGAAGGGGTAGTGAGGGATGATGGACTTATGCTTGTAGGCAACCGACTTTGTATTCCAAATATCCAGGAGGTAAAGGATGACATACTCGACGAGACATATAATGTGCCTTATGCTATGCACCTAGGTAGCATCAGAATGTACAAAGATTTGAAAGAGCATTTTTTGTGGAAAGGCGTGAAGAGGGATATAGTAGAATATTCAAGTAAGTGTCTAGTGTGTCAGCAAGTTAAGCCTAAACACCAGGCACCTTCAAGTAAGTTAAGGCCATTGTCCATTCCTGAGTGGAAGTGGAAAAGGGTGACTATAGATTTTATGATGGGTTTACTTATGACCAGTAGGAAGCATGCTGCTATATGGGTTATAGTTGATCACTTGATAAAGTCAGCCCATTTTCTGGCAATTAAACAGATTGATTCTCTACATGTACTAGCAAAGAGGTATATTGATGAGATCCTCGATTTACTTTAAGATGGGAAGCTTACGAGAGGCTCTGGGAACCAAATTGAATTTTAGCACTACTTTTCATCCCCCAGATAGATGGTCAATTTGAGAGGACCATTCGAACCATTGAGGGAATGCTTAGGGCATGTGTGATGGATTTCAAAGGAACTTGGGATGAGCAGTTGCCACTGTTAAAATTTGCTTACAATAATTTGTTCCATTCAAGCATTCAGATGGCTCCTTATGAAGCACTATATGGGAGGAGATTTAGAACTTCAAATGACAATTGA
This sequence comes from Erythroxylum suave, assembly GCA_027563595.1. Taxonomy (NCBI): domain Eukaryota; kingdom Viridiplantae; phylum Streptophyta; class Magnoliopsida; order Malpighiales; family Erythroxylaceae; genus Erythroxylum; species Erythroxylum suave. The sequence goes on along the minus strand of JAOSBN010071772.1, from coordinate 3,246 downwards.
AAAGATCAATTTAATTATGCAAAGGCTTAAAGGATACAAGAGAGAATGAAAAGCTATATTGATGCACACTGGAAGGAAATTGAGTATGAAGTGAGTGAGAAAGTTTTCCTTAAGATATCTCTTTGGAAAGGAGTCATGAGGTTTGGCAAGAAAGGTAAGTTGAGTCCAAGATATATGGGTCCTTATGAGATTCTTGAGAGAATTGGACCGCTAGCCTATAAGTTAGCACTGCCACCAGAATTATGACAAATACATGATATCTTCCATGTTTCCTTATTGAGGAGGTATAGATCGAATCCCTCTCACATCATTCAGACCACTGAGGTCCAGTTGAGAGATGATCTGACTTATGAGGAGACTCCAATGGAGATTTTGGACACTAAAGGAAAGGTCCTCAGGAACATGATAGTTCACCTAGTAAAAGTCCTGTGGAGAAACCAATCTGTGGAAGAGGCCACGTGCGAGCCCTTGGAAGCCGTGAAGGAGAAGCATCCACACCTCTTCGATGACTTAGGTAAGAATTTTGAGGACGAAAATCTTTTAAGGGAGGAGAAATGTTGGCCTCGAATTTATTTATTTATTTATTTAAGCATGATTTAAATGAATTATGAGGTTTTGATAAATTAGGTTTTTGGGGTTTAATTATTATGTTAATGTTAGTAGGATTTTCATTATATGGTTTAGTTGTACTAAAGTAGTAAGAAGGTTGAAGGGTATTTTTGAAAGATCAGTTAAGGTTATGGGTAAAATAGACTTTTTGGGCTCATTAAGGGTAAAAAGGGGAAGAAGAATAGTTTTCTTACAATTTAAGAAGAAGAAAATGAAAATTGAAGAGAAGAAGAGAGAGTGTCATGGGAGAAGAAGAAAAGAAGAGAAAGTTAAACTAGGTTTCCAATTTTCTTAGTTTTAAAGAGTGGTTTTGAAGTTGTTCAAGAAGGGAAAAAGAAATGGGAAGATTAGAGCTTCCATTTGAGCCAAGAGACTCATTAATTGGTGAAGATTTAAGGTAAGTTTATGTTTAAACTTTTGGATTTTTGGAAGGGTATTGGTTTAAGAAACTTAAGAAATGCATGGGTTTAAGTATTCTACACTACAAGGAAAATGTCATTTTGTGACGAAAATTAGCGACAAAAAACACAAGCATTTTGTCGGTAGAGTATATTACCGAAGGAATTTACCGACAGATAATAGCGTCGTAGAATCAGCTGAAGCTAAAATTGCTGACAGTAACAGAACTTACCGTCGGTAAATTTAGCGTCGAAAAATGCTAAACTGTCGGTAAATATACCAAAAATTTAGAGATGGAAGTCTGCTATCAGTCAGTAAGTTTACCGATGGTAAGATGTGTTCCGTCCATAAAGTTACTGAGGGATATGACATTCTGTCAGTAAATTTACCGATGGTAGCAAGTGTTCCATCCATAAATTTGCTAAGAATTTATCGAAGGAATAGATAGTCCGTCGGTATTCAACACTCCAATTACCGACAGAAAACCCCTTGATCGTCGATAATTTATCTATTTAGTTACCAATAGACAATTTTTTCCGTCGGTAAATTGATTACTTAAATTTTTTCAAATAATATATTGTCATTATATTTAAATTATAGTTGATGCATAATTTTAATAATTATATATTTATAATATTTAGTTAAATAGAATTTTTGATTAATAATTAAAAATTAAAATATCTTAATTGATAATAAAAACATTAAATTGTAAATAATAAGTATTTGTAATACAAACTAAATGACCAAAAGTACACTATTGATCTGGAGATGGAGGAGATGGCGGATTGTCTGGTTGGTGTGATGACGTGCTGCCCTTACTCTTCCATTCATCCATCTCCTGAAAAAGCTGAGCATACAGTTGCATCGACTGTTGCAACTGTTTCAATGGCTATTGCAACTAAGTCGACCATGTCTGCACTGTGCTCTCAAGCGCTTCCAGTTTATTGTTGGTGGACTGCCTAGCAGATGTTGTTGTATTAGATGTGGAGGATTGCGAATAACAAGTATTTGCAAATGATCCTAAGCTGAATATCCTCCCACGACGATCCCTACCACCTACTGCTTCAAGATAAGTGTCAGTGTCATCAACATTTTCAGATTGTTGAGACTGTCATTCAATGATTTGCTATATTTGGTCCTATCAGAAAGCAATGTTTATATTAGTAAGTGATAATTATTAAGCATTATTAATATTAAATCATATATTTCACATACATTGAGTTCTCTACAACGATTGTTGACGAATGTCACCTCGTCATGCTTCTTAGTGTGAGTTTGCAGAAATAGCTAATCAGGTGTAGGTCTCATGCCCATATACTTTTCCTACATAAGAACAAAATGTTAATTATAAGTGAATTAGATTTTATAAAAATTTCGGGAGAGTTTCCCCTATTTTTATGAAATCAATCCCCTGTTGAACAAAGAACAAAACTAAAACCACAGCCATATATGGCACCAGTATAACATTGTCATTCTCAACAAGAAACACATATATTCATTCCAAAATTCACACATAAAATTCAATAGAAATACAAAGTGATTTAGAAGTTATAAAAATGTTGGCAAGGTTTCCTCTATTTTTATGAAATCTACCCCTTGTTGAACAAAGAACAAAAGTAAAAAACACAGCCATATATGACACTAGAAACATATAATTTCATTCCAAATTTTAACACAACAAATTCAATTAAAATACAGCAAAGAAAAGAGATGAGAATATAACTGTTAATTGTAGATACTTACAAGTCTCTGTGCATGCTCTTGGAGGGTAATAGATCCTCCTGTATGTACAGGAAGACTCTCTCCCTCGGGTCCTCCACGTCTGTTGGTTGAATTATGCTGTGAAACGGACATGGCCTCAGGTGTTGTCTAATATTGCAGCTAACGACTCCATATGTCTTCAGAAATGTAAGGCGGTCGTACAGCCGCCGTGCTTATCGCACCAACAAAGTCGCGATAACGGGTACACGCTCTCAACTCCCATACTTTATATATGATCCCGTTCAATTGTGAATTCCAAAAAAAAATTTCTGTAATAAAAGGAAACATATGCGATAAATACTTTTGATGTAATAATATTTGTCAAATTAATGTATAAAAATTTGAATTAAAAAAGGAAATAATAGTTTCTATCATACCTCAAACTTATGATAGCAAAATACCTTTGTCGCCTGAGAGATATTCTTCCAACAATAGCCCTCAGGATCAATCTTCTCCTTGAATTTTGATGTCATGTTT
>JAOSBN010071741.1:0-13080 GCA_027563595.1 Erythroxylum suave | reverse complement strand
TTTCCTAGTTGGCACTGCCTCTACCCACCTAGATACATAATCTACTGCAAGTAATATATATGAAAACCCAAATGACGAAGGAAAGGGTCCCATAAAATCCATGCCCCAGACATCAAAAATTTCACAAAAAGGCATAGGTCTTAAAGGCATTGTTTTTCCACTTCTTTCACATATGAAACAGTACGAAATACATAAGAGACACCTAGAAGGACATCTCATCTTTTGTTCTTTGGTTTTTAACGTTTAAACGACATATCATTGGTAGTTATTTAAAGAACAATTACTAATACCCCTCATGGGTGTATACTAATTCATTAGTTGAATTGTTAAGTAAAATCTAAAAAATTCTAAAATATTAAGACTAATAAAGTTCAAGAATTTCAATGATAAGGGAGTTTTTAAATAATTTTTTAAACTTAAATGTAATTTAAGTTTAATAAATTACAGTGAGAGGTTAGAGAAAAAAGTTGTAGTAGAGAGAGGCCCTGTATATATGAGGGGTGCAACACCATCTAACTCAGAATTTCATCAAACTAAATTAAGCTAATGTCATATCAGGCTTGGATTTAATTGTCAAACCTATTTGAAACCTCAAACTTGGGAGGTAATTTAGGAATCTGGAGCTACTGTGAAGAATTGATCCCCTTCCCTTTTGGATGACTTTGGAGGAGTAGATCCTGCAGATTGTGCTTGTGATGCGAAGGATTTGAAAAATCTGATGACTTCTATAAAGGAAAGGATTTGATAAAAAGGGTAAAAGAAGGCGATGGCCGAGATTGATTTGGTGACTTTTAGTCGCACACTTGCTCGCCTTTGATATTATATGTAATAATGTACGGAGATAAATACGGAAAAGATTGAGACCACATGATAAAAGGATAATACCATATCCTTGTAATACATAATAGTACCTTAGTTACGTACTCTGCATTGAACGTGAAAGGGCAAAAAAATGGAAAAATGCGAAATGTACTTGATTTCAATTCTGAAACTCCAAACGAGCTTTCCGAAGTCGAAACGATCCTGAATCTAACGCCATCTTCACTGAAATCTATCACCGAGACGGGGGCTAGGTATTTCTGCAATTTTCTCAAAACGTAAACTCGCTTAACGGGTTAGAGATTTCTATGCTTATGATTAATATAAGAAACTGTAGGAGACCTTAACTAATTTATATAGCTTCCATATCGAGCTTCCCTATCACAAGGCTGATATGGACTAGGTCCACACTAAAAGAGATTTATTTTTCACCCAAACTTCGACTCATTAATCTAAATCATTTATTGGGCCACTTTATTAGTTTTATCTGGATTAAATTATGTAACTTAACCGATAATTTATTTTTTAAAAAATTACAATTAATAACTGTCCACCGAATGGGAAATTGACAAAATTACCCATAGGGACAAAAGTGCCTTGCAATCTCTCTCATGTACAATTATTAATTGTAGTTTTGACTCAAGTTTAAAAACAGTTTAAAAACTCAGTTAACCTACATTATTGTATTAGTCGACTAAGTTTAAAAACAAAATATTTGATCTAAAGATAATGAAAGTTCAACATTCTGTCTTGCAAGGCTTTGATACCGAAAAGTATCAGATGCATGTGTCATGTGTGACACAGATCCAATACAATTACGAATATCTAATACCTCACTAACATGAACGGGAAAATGGAGTGCGGTAAACTACGATGATACCTTTATAATCTAATGCGTATCATCTTTGTTTGTAGGTCTCGATTTCTCTAACTTTATGCTAAACCACATTGCTAAACTGTATAAGAGAAATCATGTTTTCTCTCACCGAATACTAAACAGCATTAGAGAAAACTTATTTCCTCTTACCATCTGCTAAACAACATTAAAGAAAACTTTTATTTTCTCCAACTAAATGCTAAACAATATTAGAGAACCTTTATGAGATTAAAAAATTAGAGTGTGCTTGTTTAGTAGATATGAAAAAAGGGAGAATGGGTATGGAATGAAAGATTGAGTTTAGTAAGGGACTATGATTATAGAGTCATTACTTTGATTACCCATTTTTGGGTAATACCTCATTCCTCTCCTAATCTAGAGGAATGGGTATCATTGTTATAAGGGAATGAGTATTATTATTAATTAATTAATTACATTAATTAATTAAAATATAATTATTTATTAATGAAAATATTGTAATTAATTAATTAATTACAATATAATTAATTAAAATATTATTAATAATTAATTAACTACAATATAATTAGTTAAAATATAATTTCTTCATTAATTATTGTAATTAATTAATTAATTAAAATATAATATAATTATTTATTTATTTAAAATATGATTAATTAAATAAAATATGATTAATTAAATAAAATATAATTAATTAATTAATTACGATGTAATTAATTAAAATTAATTATAATATTTTAATTAATCAATATATTGCATTAATAATTAATTAACTACAATATAATTAATTAAAATATAATTTATTCATTAATTAAAAATTGTAATTAATTGATTAATTAAAATATAATAAATTACAATATAATAAATAAATAAATTCAAATATAATAAATTACAATATACTAAAATATAATTAACTAATTAGTTACAATATAATTAATTAAAATTAATTACAATATTTTAATTAATCAATATATTGTAATTGATTATTTACGATATACAACAATACCCAATTTCCCGCTCAAGCAGGGTATGAGAGGTAAGATGTACGCAGTCATGCCCGCATCTCATATAGAAATACAGAGACTGTTTCCTTATATTGGTGACTCGAACTCAAGACCTCCTTAGTCTTAAGTGAGGAGTTGAAACCAATAATTAAAATATAATAAATTTTTATTTCTTAATATTTTTTACAAACCAACTACTGTCAATGGTAATGGTAATCATTCCTTCCTCTTAACCCCATTATAATTATAATGATAATATTCATTCTCATTCCTCACTATATTTACTCCCATTCTTATTACTATTCCCACGTGCGAACCAACCGCCCCCTTATATCCCCTATGTCATGTAAAACTTTAAGGATATATCTGTATAAAACTGTATGTATCTGATGACATAGACTCAAGGTCAATCTTTATAAATGCCCAATGACCTTTTAAAATGCTTAAGATCAACACAAATCTTAAGGTTTCCATACGTATTATGATAATGTATGATGACATGTATTACTGAGGATAAACAATGATCATCATCAATTAATGAACCATCATACCTTCATAATACATCAAAACGTACAAATGTACATGGAGCAAACATAACGATCCCCTAACTAACAGCGCCTAAGGACTTCAAAAGACCCCTATTATATACTTGTATTGCAAACACAAGTGGGCAAAGTCCTTTAGTTAAAGAATTGAGTTTTAGTTCCTCAGTTTTTAAATGCTACTAATCTTAATGTCACCTTTTCGTGTTAACTACTTAATGATAAAAAATTTGGTCTAAAAGATACTAAGACCTTGTGATATTCAATGTTGTTATTAAACAATATAGAAGCTTGATTATCACATTACAACTAAATTGGCTTAGCCACTTAATATACCACAGACAATTTAGAAATTAAATTTCTGAGCTAAACTGTCTGTGAAGTAGCCCTATAGCATGCATTTTGCATGCATGGTCGAGGAATTTACCCGTGTCTACTTGATTCTCTTCCACGACATTGTACCATCTGTAACTTTAAAAACTGTAACCCTAAGTGAACTTTTGATTATCTAGACACATAGCTAAATTCAATCCTAATTCCTTATGAGGTTTAGCCTGTTGACTTTTCTATACGTCAACATATAACCCTTGATTCCCTTTAATATCTCAACACTCGCTTGATTGGATTTTAATGATCTACATCTGCGATAACTAGATACTGACCAACTAGTCAAACAATAAATGCAATGTCCTGCCTAGTATATAACCAAGCATACATTAGACTATCATACGTACTAGAACATAGAACATTCCTCATAACCTCTTTCTTTACTTAATGTATGCACTCTGTGAGAGGTATGATGAGTGTTAAGATATTTCCTGGTGATTCTCAATACCTAGGACAAAAGATGCTACGCCAAGGTCCTTTATGTCAAAGTTCTTGACCAAAAGTTGCTTAACTTTATACAACATGGTCAAGTAATTTAACATGAGCAATATATCATCCTCATGCAGTAATAGGAAGATAAATTTGCTCCCCTTAATCACATAGTAGAAGCATCTTTTTAACTTTATTTTCCATAAAACCAAAAAACGTCATAACCTCATCAACTGTAAGGTTTTACTTTCAGGAGTTTCGATATAAATCATATGTTGATCTGCATAATAAGCAAACCATGTCAGTTCCATCTGGATCTTGAAATCCTTCAAGTTGTACCATATAGATCACTTTATAAAGGTCTTTATTTAGGAGAGCAGTTATGACAACCATCTGATGTAACTCTTTATCATCATGAGCTATAATTGTCATAATCACTTAAAATGTATCCTACGAGGATACGAGAGAAAAGTAACACTAAATTCAACACTTCTCCCTGAGTGAACTATCAGGCAACTAAGCTAGTTATAAACCGCTAAACTTCATCCTGAAATCCTTTAGGTCTTAAAACTTCATTTACAACTGACAATTTTGCAGTTCTGTAACAAAATCAATTAACTCCCGTATCTTGCTATGCTTTATGTCTTGCATCTCATAAGTCATTGCGTCCCACCATAATTATGCTGTAGGTACAAAAATAGCTTCGTAAAATTAACTGGATTCTTAACATGCCTAATATGATAACCTTATTCACATAATAGGCTGTGATATCTGATGGGATAATAGGTCATCTCAATCTGGTAGATCTACATAACTGCACAAGCTCCTGTACCTCAATCCTCCTCCTGAATAAGCGTAGGTTCCTGTGCCTGCATAGGTATGGTACTGGGGCCCTCATCCACCGGAGATGACTGTATGAGTAGTGGGTACATAATAACTGTAGTATTGACCCTATTATCACCCTAAGGGTCAAAGGGCCCACCATCATCATAGACATCGTATTCCAGAATTTAGTTGTTAGTGATTCAACTATTCTGGTCCCTCCTACTTTACAATAAAATCTATAGCCTTCAAAATGGCCAAGATGTCTTAATAGTAATGACCATGCAATTTTTCTTTATAAGGATTATACCACCTCAGTAGGGTAGCCCCACACACGAATGTGTGTAAGGCTAAGTTTTCACATTTTTAGATAATTAGGTAGATTAGTCCTTTCTACATTGACTTTTTCAAGTCCTTTAGGGTGCGGTTATGCCTTTCGGCAACACACCATTTTGCTCAAGATTATCTGATATAGTGAATCAAGTCACTATCCTAACCAATTCTATATATCTGACAAGCAGACCTTTTCAAGTCTCAAAACACCATGCTTGTCATGATATTTTCCTCCATGGTCAGATTTGACATTCTGAATAAATATTCCCAGTTGGTTCTCAACCTTCGATCTTTAAGTGACAACTTATAACTGTAAATCATGACAAATGTCAGAATACTTTTAGAATTGCACAATGCAGCTGTACAAAGTCTTCTGATATCTTTATGCATCAAACTCAATAAGTCAGAAGTATAAGTTGATCTCTATGTCCTTATTAGTCAACTTACCCCTGTAATAGTCAACATGTATTCCCAGATCATTATAATCTAGAATTGAGAGAATGTTTTCCTTAAGCAATCTCTCAACCCTAGCTTTGGAAATGTGGCTTAAACTTTTATGTCACACCTTATATGACTTTTCATTCATCAGGATTCTTCATTTATTGACTTGTTTAGCAATATACGAAGGAGCATATATCTAATTTGAGGTAGGACACATTCTATACAAACCATATAGTAAGAAAGTTGTACCGTTATGTTTTGCATTAAACACAACTATAAAATATAATCATTAAATACAAAACGTCAACTTTCTTTGTCTAAAATTAATCCAAAGATCATAAATAAAATGTGTCGTGTAAAAACCTAAATGAACCTTGTTACAAGATTTAGTACATACATTCCCCATAGATATTACTTCCACTTCTTCATTGCTATCAACCATCAATTCCTCCTTTTCTTTATTTGGCTTTATCCTGGATATAAACCCCTGCACCGTGGAAGCACCTTGATTAGATACTCCACTATATAGTCACCAAATACTTAATGCAATTATCACAAGTCAGATTTATAAATTGATAAGCTAAGGAGTCATTTGATGATCACCGTCTTTCCGTCTAGGCCTTATACTATTAGTTACTTTATGTCCCTAAGACCTTCACCAACACTGGATTGACCAGCATTAGCATGTGTAGAAGATTAAGTATTTCTACCTTCGACCCTAGTGTGCTTTATCTTTTTTTTCCCTTTAGTTGCATCGAGGGATATAGGATTAATAAGCTTAAGTTTCTCCTTCTCTGCAACACAATAAGAAATCAAAGCATTTAAGTCCTATTCCTCATCCTGCGAATAATATGTCATCACCAGATTATTTAACTCTAGAGGGAGTGTATCTAGAGTTTGATGAACTATACAGACATCAGGAAGAGGAATGTGCAGCATCTTCAGTCTATTTTGAAGATAGATCGTTCTTGATATGTTCTCCTTACTCCCATTTTCTCTCGTATACCTTATAGAGAATGATTCCTTAATCAAGGCACTTGTCTCAATACTAGATGAGACTGTGTACCTCTAGAAGACATTACTAAGAAATTACTTCGCTATTTCTGTATTCGGAAGTTCACTAAACAGTTGGTTAGGAATGGATCTCTCAATGGTCATAAGACATAGTTTGTCAAACTAATCCTGGGCTTCATAGGTTTCTTTATGAGCTTTCGAGCTTATGGATGTGGGTACAGATGACCTGTCCATTCGTATGGTTGTATCATGCTCAGCTATTTCCATAGCATTCTATACATCCTTTGTCCTCTTCTTTGTATTGAAACCAGTCAGGGTTTCAATCGTGACAATGATTTCGTTGAATGAAAAGGTGAATTTTTAGTAACTTTGATTAGATTAGCACAAATGTAAAATAACAGTGAAACTGAAAGCTATTAAACAGTATCTTTATTGAAAATCTGATCACACATATTATGAAACACCTTTGGGTTGAATACATCATAAATGCAATTAGACTTTCACACATAAAAAGCGATTAGAGTATAAACCATTAACTCTCATGATACTACCACCTTTGGGTGAATAGATCGTTTAAGTAACGACTTTCTTCCATCTAATGCTTGTGTGATCATCTCAAAAGGTTATGTAAGGCCAACACCTTTGGGAAGAATAACCAAACATAAAGCCAGAGACATCTCCCAACATGTAAGTAAAACAATCCAAAATACTGACTTGAAAGGCTACTTTAATGACTACATTCTCATTAGTCTCCTAGAAAGTCCACTAACACAAGGGTTACAACTTTATGTTATACTCATATTCTTCATGCGCATATGGTATGTGACAATATAACTTGAATAAATGCAAAACTTGAATGCACAGTCTCATTGTCACACACTTGTATTGAAGACATTCTCTGAAAACTTCATTTGAGAGTTTTAAAAGAAAAATCTCAGTAGAGTGACTATTGTGCATTACTTGATACCTAACTGGTCGCTCAAGACACAAGAACCTCATGTATCTCCTTTATGACAAGTTCATTGCACAAAAATTCAGCCAGAAATAACTTTAGAATTTCTTAATTCCTTTTCCGATTAACTATCATGCGATCCCAAATACTAAATATGAGACTTGAGACACAAAAACTTGAAGTTCTCCCTCATGTGATGTCCAAAGCATGAAAATTCACTTGAAATTGGATTCAGAACACCTTAATTCCTTTTTCTAGTGCTAAACTTTAATTTATTACTAAGGTAATAAATCCAAAAAATAGAAAAAAATCATTTTATAAATTTCTTAGACCTAGAAACTGACCCAAAACACTCCGGGGCACCCTTACAGAAAATTTGAAGTTTTTTGTTTTTTGTTTTAATTTTGGTTACTGTAGCAGACGTCGGTACGGCTAACGTCATGACTAGCGTTAGTCACGCATCGGTGCTGATGGATTGGGCCACGTGTTAATGCATACACCACACAGGCTATACACATCACCCATCCTGCGATACTGTTCACTATCGGACACGAGGCACAAATGAGCCTAATGGTGACCTATCCCTCGCCAAAAAAAGGCAATTTTTGGTGAGTTTTGGATGATTTTTTAGCTTCTCAGGCTCATTTTCCACCCATTTCTCAAGGCTAAACACATGTATACTACTTTCATACAAGAAACGGAAGATAACTCTCGAAAACCTTATGGAGAGAAAAACTAAAAAATCTCTGTATTTAAACGGTACCTTAGTTTCGTACCCCGGATCGAACGTGAAAGGGCAAAATGTACCTGATTTTGGTTCTGAAACTTATAAACGAGCTTTTTGAAGCCAAAGCGATCCCAAATCCACCACCATCTTCATGAAAATCCATCACCGAGACGCAGGCTACGTCTTTCTATAGTTTTCTCAAAACATAACCTCTCTTAACAGATCAGAGATTCCTTTTGCTTATGATTGATATGAGCAACTGTAGGAGACCTTAACCTATTTGTATAGCTTCCATATCAGGCTTCCCCATCACAAGGCCGATATAGACCAGGTTCACACTAAAAGGGATTCATTTTCTACCCAAACTTCGACCTATCAATGTAAATCATTTATTGAGCCACTTTATTATCTTTATCTGGATCAAATTACGTAGCTTAACCAATAATTTATTTAAAAATCAAATTATAATTAATAACTGTCCACCAAATGAGAAATTGACAAAATTGCCCTTAAGGGCAAAAATGTCTTACAATCCTTTCCTAATCCTTTTCTTTGCAACTTCAGACAAATTCTTTCTTGACTTACTGGCTGATATGTCGATCATATTGATCCGTTGAAAACTTCAGGTTAATGATTCATAGATGAAACAAATTGCTACTGAGTTGCTAAAATTAATGTCTAATCTTTAACTCACTTAATATAAAAGAAAAAAACTGTAGGAGTGTATTGAGTGACTTACGCAAACACACATGCTTTTATTACTAAATTTTTTTAATAAATACAAGATAATATTTCTATAAAAATAAAAAATACAATTAACCTAATTGAAACCAAATATGATTTTTCGCATTTAATTTTCATTAACTACCTTGGTCGAAGATATGAACATGATTTCAACTTCAACAACTATTGGATTACAGAAAAATCCCATTCTATAATTGATAATATCTTCCAGTTGCCTAAATTTTCGCCATCCGTACGTATTCAGTTTGGCATTGGCCCAAAAAAAGTCTACAAAGGAAAAAAAAATTCAGCAAATAGTCTATTAACTAAAAGAGTTACTGTAAGAACTTGAATTCTATAATTGTATTATCAAAAATTTGGTGCTAGTAATAAATTTTATACAAAAAAACAAATTGAAGAATTAGAATATGTTATTAATTATATCAAAATCATGACTATTTCATATTTTTAGGGTAAAAGAAGTAATATTTTCTTATAATTTAAGAAACCTTTAAAAAACATCTTCTAATTTTCAAAGTGTAGAGTTATGTTGATTTGATTCTAATTTAATTAGTTTAGTTCAAAGTGTATAGTTATGTTGAATCACCATATAAATGATATTTGATTAGTTAATGTTTGGTATCCTCATTGCATGTATTTTAAAGTTAAAACTAAAACAATTTCAAGAATTTTAAGGATTAGAGAGTTTTTCTAAAATTTGTTCAAAGGAGATTAATGTCTTTTACCAAATTTTCAATATAACAAGAAGAGTCAAATCATTTTAAAGAACAAAAAAAATGTTATAAAATATCTGTAAACCAAAAAGAAGTCATGTTCATCTATGATATCAAGGGTTAATGCATGTTTTTATTTTAATTCTACGAATGGAAAATTTTACAGGTTACAGGAGAGATTTTACCTCTTTTTCTCAATGTCAAATTTGCATAATTGTTTAGTAGACGTAGCTCAAAATCTGCACATATTCGTTCCCCAGAACCAAGCTTATCCGCATCAATTAGGTCTAGATAAATAGACAAATATTTTTTATTTTCAGGACCGTGAGCTTCAAGTTCAACCCGCAACCTCCTGAATACATTTCCCAGTGAAGTTATTCATAATTGTAAAACTAAATGATTATAAACAAAAAACATGACTTTCAAATCCATTAATAAGGAGTTAAAGAGGCGAACCATTTATAATTTTGTGAGGTAAATTCTTTTGAGAAAACTGGTCCGACCGATTCTCGGAATCTTGGGATTTTCCATCTCAAATTACCATTCCGTCGAGGAACCCTAACAGTGTCAATTGACTCACTTACAGCAGGCGGCTTGATGACAAAAACTTCAGCTCCAAAAATGCAGGAGTCATCATCGAGGTAACCTTTTCTGCAATCTTTAAAATCTTCGAGGGATAGTAACTTATCGAAGCCGAACACAGCTTTCAGCTCATGAAATCGCTTAATTCCCAAATCTATGAAGATGTTTTTATCAGCAGTCTAGCTTGTAAGTGCAGAAAAGCAGAATTCACAGATATATTGAAGAAATATGGAAATCTATAATGTATATGTAATGCTAGAATATAAACACTGAAAAGCAATACCTTGGAAAACCAAATAGTTGTTGTGCATGTGATCAAAAACTAAAAACTTAAAATCCGCGCAAACCTCCCATTGCTTGGGAAAACAATCTGTATCTTGTATAGCCAAATAAAGAGAAATATAGCCCTTCCAATCAGAACATTTTGAGTTTCCTTTTGGGTATAGCAATAATTTCCTGCATTATAAGTTTTTATCAGCTCCCCAACTTTGAATTTTTGAAGAACTAAAATATATAGGCATGAGAGGGAGAGGACAAACCATTTATAACCTCCAGCTTCGAAAGGACAGGATTCATATTTCTCCTGACACTCAGCTAAAAGGGAGAATCGTGTTATCCTGATAGAGTAATGCTGAGGATGAATATCTCTGGTTGGTCTGATTCCAGTTTCAGGGACAGAAGTTTGGCTTTCCATTGCTTGAAAAGTGTTTGTTGGTGGCTTCGGATATGCCAAGTTGATGAAAAGGAGAAGTGAAATCTCAGTTTATATTGGAAAACACAGGAGACGTTTCGATGTGTAATGGACACAAAAGGCACAGCCCCATAATCATCTAACAACTTATTAGCATGTGAAAACCCTGGTCTTGTATTCTTCTCCACGTTAGCATCTTTAATTTATTAAGGAGAGTCGATAGAGAAAGGGATAACTTGCAAAGCAAAAAAGAATAACCTTTCTCCTTCTCACTTTACTCATTAGGTTACATCCCGATTTTCTTACTAAAAAATGAAGTTATAAGGAAAAGGAAGAAGATGGCATTGCTTAGAACTAATATCAATTTTTTTAAAATTTGGGCCAGAAGTTAACACTACAAAAATTTAATGAATCCGCGACGTTTTTTTGAGAAAACGTCGCAGATTGTTAGGACTTTTGGTTATGTTTTGAAAACTTCACGAAAAGTTTGAACTTTCCTCGACGTTTTGTGTAAATGTCGCCAATTTTTAGAATTTTTTGCGACATTTTTTCAATAAAATATTGCGGAAAAGAAACCGTGACGTTTTATTGGAGAAAACGTCGCTATTGGTTTCAGGAATAACATGATGATGTTTGGTTTAAAACCAAACGTCGTCATTTTCATTTGGTTAAAATGTTGGGCGCTGCAGTCTTACCCCCCACCCAACCTACGCTCTTTTCTCCGTTGTTTGGTGCGTCTCCTTCTCCCATACCCAAGCTGATCTGCTCCGTCGTCTGTTTCGTCTCTGACCATATTCGTTGTTTCCGTCCGTTTTCTGGGGCGTCTCCATTCTCCATTATGTCTTCTAATTATGCTCGTAATGTAGGGAAAATGGGTTTACATCTCCATTTAGCTGAATGTATTATTTGTAAATATGTTCTCTCTCTTATTCATTCTGGTTAAGAGTTAGATTTTCTGGGTTTGGATCATTTTGGTTTTGTTTTACAGAATTCGGGTTGATGGATTTATGGATTTCAATGAAACAGAATTTCTTAACACTCAAGCATTTTCTTATTATAAGAAGTCGATTCTCAATGCTCTCTTGGTGGGACTTACTCTCATTCAAAGAGCTGCTGCGAAAGGAGCAGGTTAGTCAATATCTCTACTTTTGCCTACTGTTTATCTTTCATTTACCTATCAAATTAATTGAGGCTGTAAGTTGTGTTGTGGTGTCAAACTGTTTGAAGTTTAGAAACTATGAGTTGTGATGTGGAATGCAGTATGTGTTCAATGATTTTGGTTGATGGGAAACTGGTTGTGAGTTTTTGGGTAGAGGAGATGTGAACTCAAGAAATTAGTCTTGAAGGTATTAGCAAATCAGGCACGTAAGCAGTCTTACCAAGTTTCTTTGTGAACCTGTGCTGTAGTTTTGAAATGTAATGCAGGAGTTTTTCGAGAGGTGGCAAGATTGGGAACCCAGGATTGTTATGTTGGATTTTTAGGTTTGTCCAGCAACTTGGAGGAGGTTCTTTGTTAGTGTGACTCCATTTGTTGGCAATAACTGGTGAAAGAATAGTTTAAGTATTTATTTGTTTTGTTCCAAACTACTTGAAATGCTAACTATATTATATCGAAAATTAAGATGAAATCCAGAAAATTGAGACGAAATATAACTGTATTATAATGCTAGTTGAGGTGAAATTAAAAATAACAATCTTTTATGACAAGATAATTAATACTTTCTTTTCAACTTTAGTGTGCATATATAAATTAGATGAAATTCTTATTGAAGAGTGATTTATGCAATTGTAAAACATTGAGCATATGTTGCTTTCTTGTTGACAATATATTCATATATATGATGAACGTGATAAGAAATATATGATGAACGTAATAAGAATTATATGAGTTTCTATGGTCATTAGAACTTTAGAATATAGAAAAGTTTGCCCCTCGATGCCCAAAAACTATCTTCTAATAAATTTAGCTTCCTTCCAAGTCTTTTGATGACCAAAAACATGCTTCAAACATTCAATTTTTGTCA
>JAOSBN010071670.1:0-13082 GCA_027563595.1 Erythroxylum suave | reverse complement strand
AGTAGTTGCTTCCCTAATGGTTCTCCTTTGTTGATTCCCATTATTCTCTCCAACCTGTTCATGTTCCCCATTACCTCTATTATCACCATTCCTAGGTTGGTTAACATAAAAGTTAGGGTTTTGCAAAAAAGCTGGGTTCTTAGCCATGATCACTCTGTCTATCGACTCACTCTCACTCCTTGGCTGACTAGACTCTTTTTCTCTTCTCTCCTTTTTAATCTTTTGCAAACGTCTCTCAATTTTAGGGTAAAAAGGTAGAAGTTTGACTTTCTTGGGCATGCATGGAAACAATTTTAAATGGAACTAAAAAAAATAAAAAGTAACAAAAATTTCCTACAATTACACAAAGTTAATTAAAGAGACGGAATGTGAAGGATGCAAGTGTGTAGTGTATGAAAGTGTGTGTAACAGTAAAGTGTGCAAGTAAAGTATGTATGTATAAAAAAGCAACAAAGAAATGTTCAAAACTATGCATTGTAAAATTGCTAAGTATGTAGCGTGAAAAAAGTTTGGTATCCTATTTGTTTAAGTTTTTTTTAAATTTATGCTAATGAAAGAAAGTGAAATCCTATACTATTTGCAAGTATGACATTAAACTATCTAAGATGCAATCTAAATTAAGGTTCCTCACCTCACTTAGCACTAAAGAAAATGACAACAGCTAACTTAAAGAACCAATTGCTTGGTTCCCCGGCAACGATGTCATTTTAATTTAAGCCTTTTTATTCTTACCCTTGGAGGTCAAATCAAAAATTTTTAATTCCAAGGATTACAATATAGAGTACAACCTCAGGTCATTTCACTTAATCGGAACCTGATGAATGGAGCTAAGTTAGCCTATATGTCATGATATGCAAACAAAATTAGCAAGGAAGAGGGGGTTTAAATCTTTGGAAATTTGGACAAAAATAAGCAAATTGTAGGAAAATGTAATGAAAAGTATTTTTGGATTTTGGGAATAGAAAAGCGATAAAATGAAAACAATGATCAAATGATAATAGTATCCTCTTGAAAACGAGCTTTGGCTATCATCGTTCAAAACGAATTTTTATGGGAGTGAATCACTAAGTTTCAAATGGTAAACTTTAAAGAACTCTTTAAGTCCAAGGTTTTAATCAATGAACTCCATTTCTTAAAACCTTGTTGAATGCTCTTAGTGCTTGCAATGGGTAAGTCAATGCAATAAGTCATTTTGGGATCTAGAATCATCTCAATATCAAACACAACTATGCAGCTAAAAGAGAATTAACCAAATCACAAATAGACATATATGAGACTTCATATATTCAAGTTTTGAGTTCTACATCAATAAATCCTAATAATACATTAAATGTCCAATACTTGATTAAACTCTAATCAAGAATATTCAACTACAAATTACAAATCCTAAACCTAGGGGTTCATAACAATGTAGTCAGACATGGAATAAATTTCTCTCCTTTGAAGCCCATTGAACTCTAGCCATCGCTACATTTTCAAGAGGAAAGAAGTGCTTAGCCAAGCATTACTCCAGGAGAATTCACAATTGGAAACCCACTGGAAGCATCCATGGTAGCAGCTGTCGAGTGAGAAGTTGACGGTGAAGTGGAGGAGAGTGGATGGTGGAGTGTCCGAAGGTTTAGAGAGGGAGAGTGTTCTCCTGTTATCACTGTGACAGCTATCTTTTAAACTAAAATGGTAGGTTTTTAAAAGAAATGGGTTATGGATCGGATTGCACAGTAGGTAAACTTTTGAAAATGGTTCGGGTATTTGAAAGTTCGCCACGACAAACTTTTCCCGAAATTTTTAGCTGCATTGTTGGTTCTTTCGCCGCAACGGTAGAATTAATTTTCGCCGCGGCGAACTTTTCCCGAAAATTCTGCTTGGAATTCTTCATACTTCACCGTGGCGACACATCTCTTTCACTGCGGCGACACATCCCTTCCTGTTGCACCTGTTCACTTGTTGACTTAACTTCAGCCTTTCTTTGACTCTACATCTTCTTGAGTCTCTACAATGAACAAATGGTAGTTTGCAGTATCAATTGTTTTCAGAAAATTAATTAGTGCAATTAATGCTGATTTATGACAAATTTTACTCTCAAACTACATAAAAAAAGGTAGACACTCAAGAGTGAAATTAAGCATAAAATCTAGAAATAGGAGCCAAGAAGTGTAGTAAAAGTCATGAAAATGTCGCCAATTTATATAATAAACTTGTGCTCAATCAAAGATCGAAAAAGTTCATAGCGTACATTATTAATTTAACATATTTCCTTCCTTAATTGTACCACCATACTAGCCTTTTTGCTTAATCATGATTATAAATGGGAAGCACATAATGAGATTTGTCATTAAGTTATGTTTTCAACATCATACATTGCAATCAAATACATAAAAAATAAAATAAGAACTTCGAAATAGTACATTCATTAATACGCAAAAAGTGCCAAATATATAATAAGACCTAATATAATATTACTGTCGAATAATCATCAGCACGCATAATGTGTAACATCCCATTTTCCCATACTAAGGGTTAGAACCCTATAATTTTGTACATGAAAGACATTATTGAGAAGTTAAAAAGTACATTTCATGCTCATGCATAATATAACATACAAGCACATGTGAATATTAATTTTTGCGCACATTATAATGATTGTACATGCATTCATTTGACATTTTCTGGTATAATTGATTTTAATATGATTATGATATAAATTGTGTATTATATGTCTTGAAAATTGATTTGGTGAGAAAAAATATTGATTTAGAATTTTTGGTGAAAATTTGAAAATTTTCTGAATTTATAGGTATGTTTGGACTAGGAAAAAAGTCAAGTGGTAAGATAATATATAAAAGATAGTAGAAATAAGTGTCAAATGATAAAAGAAATTATTGATATATGACATTAGGATTTAATGACAAGTGTTATTGAAAAACCAGAAATTAGATTAGAAATTGGAGATAAATGGATTAGTTAATAAAGAGGACCAAGTGAAGAACCCTAGGAAGTGGACTTGTACTTGCCATACCATATATTCACACCCACGATACTTCTCCCAAATGAAAGACCATCTTTAATTTAATTTTTCTTTCGCTTTATTATTCGCTGTCATCTCTTCCTAATCTTCGTCATCTCTTCTCTTCTTCATTTCCACAACATTCATCAACCTTCATCAAAATTGCACCTTGTTTTCATCCATCATTTACTACTTCCATTTTTGTTAGCTTCTCTAACTTGTCACTGAAAACCTAACCTAATCCACCCTAGAAAGTTAATGATCGTATGATATACGGAGAGTTAGGGTTCACGTGATTTTGAAGAGCTTGGAGTTTTATCAAGTAAGTAATACTTTGATCTTTATGGGTAGTTGAAAATGAATCAAATATGACGAGTGAAATTGAGATTTGATGATCATGATCATGGAGTTATATATATACTTTAACGTGGGTGTTAAACTAAAGAGATTTATGTTAAAAAATTTTAGTGTGTTAATGTTATCCATAGGTTGTTTAAATGAAAACATTTATAATGAGCATTTAAGATTTTATAGTGTAAATGATGTGGGAAAAATGATTAATAATGTTGATGAATAAATGGACATTCTTATGTCCTATTTTCATGTATGTGAAGAGTGTAGGAAATTGATGAATTAATGCATGTAATGTGTACTTATTTTGAGGATATGAAAGCCACAGGTTATAGCCTATTATGTGAGGAAATAGATTAAGAATTAAGGTACAATGAACGTGAAATTCAAGTATAAGAACGGTGTTGGAGTAATATTCTTGAAATGAGAATTAGGTATAATAATGAAAGATGATGAAATGTTTTGTTTTTGTCTGAATGATGAACTTTAAGTTATGAGTTGTCTAATGAATGTTATTGTGATAGTTTTGAGGTAAAAATGAAGAAGTTATGAATCCTAAATGAAGAACTATGGAAATAAAGTGTTTGATGTATTATGAATGAGATATATTATAGAGAGAGTTAGGATAATATGTATGTTAAGATTAAGTAAATGATGATGAATCAAATGGGTAGAGTTTTGTGGATTCTAATGCAACTAATATGGTAGTAGAATTAGCATGTAATGAAATTGCATAAATAGATGTGAATACTAAAAATTTTGGTATAAAATTGATGTTAGTATATATGTGGAATTCGTGGGAATGGGGGAAGAAAATGTAGGGCACGATTGTGACCCTCACCCTACGATCGTGGCTTGGCAAGAATGAGGTTCAGTCACGATCATGGCACGATCACCACGATCATGTCCAATTCCATAATTTTCTATCATGATAGTGTGAGGGACACCACGATCATAGGTAGACATATAGAGTAAAAAGGTTATCCTTTAAGTGACGTTTGAGACAATTAGTGTTAAGGTACTTCCTTATGATCTAAAAATTGAATGAGACCTAAAATGAACCTAGTTGATGATGGACTAGATTCTTAAAGAGAGAAAAGTGTATTAATTATTGAAGAATGACTGAAAGATGATTTTAAATAATCATGAGATGTGTATTTATGAAATATACTCGGGATTCTCATTCAGCATACATTGTACGTAACATACATACATATGTGCATAAATGAATGCTTATGTGATTGCGCAAAGTTGTAATATGTGTAAATGTGTATTACATGATATAAAAGCACCTATTGAACAATCCCATCCAGACATTACTGAGACCTCGAGATAATAGCTATTTGAAGCATACTGTGAGTAACCTAGATGGTCTCACACTGATTTATTGTTTGTTTAAATTCTGTATTGAATTATTATGTGATGTGAATGTGATGATTCCAAATGTTCAATGTCCAAGGCATTTGATGCATAAAAAGATATTGGAAGTTCTCATTGAATATGAATTGATCAGAAATAAGTGTACTCAATATTATTGTTAAATGTCAGACTTAGGTCTGATGATATGTGAATGTGAATGTGAATATAGGTAATTCGAACATAAGTGATTGATTGAATACATATGATGCACCTTATTAAATGATATGCATGAAAAGATAAAGGCAGTTGTGTCCGAAGTCGTCAATGAGAAAGAGCTTAAAGCTTAGAATGTGGTAAGAACCTTTAGCTCACTATGTATAATAAGCCATATATCCCCAACGGATAAGGGACAGTTATTAATGAGTCCGGTATCTACAATAGATACGGGTAGGTGAAAAAAGCACTCGGTCACAACAACATAATAATTGGAAATGAGTCTTATGAGCATTGCACATACCAATTGATATGTATTATATGAACGATTGAATTGATTGTATAAATTGTTTTCAATGTGAAATGTGAAATATGAAATGAATAAACAAAATTGTCTTGATTAATCATGATGATTAATAAAGTGATGTGAATTATATGATTATATGATTTGAATATGAATTGTTGTGTTGTGTGTTACAAGTGAACATATTGATGATGGCTTGCTTACTGAGTTCGCAAAACTCACAGAAGTTACAACGCTGACTTTTAGGTACAAGAGACGTGACTTAGTTGCTAAGAAGTTGTAGAAGAAAAGTAGCTCTTATATTTTGGATAGAAGAAATGGCTCAAAGGTCTGTTAGTTGAGACTGAAGGGATAGATAGAGTTTTTTTTAAGTTCCTTATTCGTGTAGCATATTTTGTAAATTAAGTTGTAAACCCTGATTAGTTTTTGATATTGTACATATATGGATGGTGTATGTAATACTACAACGTACATTATGTTTTATGAAATGAAATGAGGAATCAAGTTTTTAGATATTGTGATTTTCGTGTTTTAATTTGTGATGCCATAAGATAAGTGAAAGTGATTGCTCCAATGCACTACTTCTATCAGGCATGTGTTCTAATATTAAAAGGACGTACGGGCACGTGTCAGATAGGAGTAGGGGGCTACATAACGTCATTATTTATATGAATAGGAAATATTTTGGGCAATAACCCTTTCATCAAAGGGTCAACTAACTAAGATTGCTGCTAATATGCTCTATTGATTGTCTATGTTTCTGAACCTCCTCTTTAATGACAAAGTATTTTACTTCCATTTGGTTAGAACTTTTGGAATTCTTGTCGTTCTTAAAGAAGAAAACTGTTTCAGAATTATCATAGTTAAATTTCGATAGTCTTGCTATACTATCGATAATTCCAATCCTTAAAGAAAAGTTTCATAACCATTTTTCTTGAATCACAACCTCAAAACAATCCACAAACTTAGTCACTATAGTGTATACAACAATTACAAACTAATTAGCACTCTTTCATGAGATGGCTCCTCCAACTAATAAATAAACGTAGTCAAAACTAGTTTTTCTTCTATCTACACAGCCAACAAAGTTTGAATATGAGTATCCAACTATCTCAAGGTGATTAAACCTCCTAAAAGTAAGCATGTTCTTTAGTTCACTACAAATATCTTATATCCTTCTTCACAACTTTCCAATGATCCATACCTAGATTTCTCTAGTATCTCCTTGACATTCCCATTGCAAAACTTATGTCTAGTTTTGTACATGACTGATCATATATTAGGCTCCTAACCACATATGCATATGGAATTGATTCCATTTGATTTCATTCTAAGTTACTTTTTAGACATTGAGTAAGGATAAGTTTGTTCCCTTTCTAAATTGGGACTAGTGGTGTTTAACACCTATCCATCCTAAATCTCTTTAACAGTTTATTAATATATGCTTTCTAAGACAAATCTAGCAATCCTTGTAATTTATCATGGAATATTTAATATTATTGAAAGACTTATGTCCATTTTTAAATTAATAAGAATGGTCCTAACTGGTCAAAGTGATATTAAATGTACAACTTATAGAGGTATAAACATTTATATCATGCTTTGTAAAAACCTTATTCTTTTTTAGTTTAATGTACTCATTTAATTTTTCAAAAAAATTGTTAAGGGTTAACTTATAGACTTTCAAATTTTTGGTGTTTGTTTAAAATTTCATGAAAATGTTAAGGTTTATATTTGTCCAAAAAATCAAACTCTCAAAATAAAATATCATCATTTCATTTAAGACCAATTTAATTTATTCAATTCGTAAATGGAAAACTTTCATTTATCAATGACTATAAACGATCTTAGCCATTTATTCAAAGTTATCAAAAGTTGAGATCTAGATCTGGAATAAAGCTCTAAGAATAAAATTATGAAGATCAATGGTTATAAATGGGTTGGTTGTATGGTTCATAGCTACAAATTTTCTTAATTTTGAATGAACACTTTGAGGTGAAGCCATATGGTGAACCACCAATTGTTGATTTCTATCAATTTATATCTTATGGTTAAAGACCAATAACAAGCGATATGTGGAGAGGACGAGAGACAAAATACATCTCTAGGACGAAATACATCCTTTTATGCTATTGGATTGATATGCATCAAAGGACCAACTTTCTCAATCTATGATCATGTTGTTCAAGGTTTGAAATTTATGAGTCCTCAAATACCACAAGTACACAGGTCATGATTGTAGTATAAGAGGTGTTCATCACACGAGGAGGGGGATTAATCTACTCCTAAAAATATAAGGCTAAAAGATATGAAACTAAAAGTAAATAATGCAATGAGAAGTAAATACGAGAATTGAGTTCAACCAATTAAATCAAAAGTTAAACATGAAGGAATCAACAATTGAGCAATAAGCATGTACAATGAAAATCAACCAAGAATTTACCAATTTACGAGAATGGGGCTTTTACCTATCATTAATGGTAATCTAGCTAATTATGTATTAGTGGAGTGTCGGTTCTAGACGATACTAAGGCTGGTTACTCTCTCTCAAGTTGTAAACATTAAACCCTAATTGGATTATATGAAATTTGTAATATATCAATTTATAAATTATCCAAAATCCTAATTAAATCTGAAGCACTCTAATAAACTATCGGAATATCACATGGGATCTTTCTTCGTGTAATTGCTAATATGATTTGTCACGGTTTCTATTAAATTGTCTAACTCTCGTTAATCTGATTTAATCATTTTTATTTAATGCACCCTCTCAGTTTATTACCAAATTATGCAAGAATACAATCAAATCACAACATTTTTTCAATAATCGCAATTGACTAAATCATCATTAAATCAAAATAAAATCCCGAAGAAGAGTTAGAAAAACATAAACATTCTACCATCTATCATCATACAATCCATCCCAAATTTATACAAGAATAAAATTAAAACAAAAAGGAAATAGAAATTTAGAATGGACGATTTAGGAAGGCAGCAGTTTTGGGAAACCTCCTCTATTCGGGGAGCATGTTGAAACTGCTTCTTGTTCCTCTTTCTTCCTCTTCCTCCTCTATTTCTCTTCCTCTTTCTCTCTTAAGGTTTCCAAAAGTGGCTGCATGAAAAGCTCCTTTTTTTTTCTTCTCTTGTTGTTCTTTAAATGGTCTCTTATGTTTTGGGTAACCCAACGTAAGTGTTTTCACATCTGAGCCTTCTGGCCATTCCTTGAGCTTCTGTCATGATTGAGGGCTATTGTTTTTGGCCCAAATGTCTTCCAAAATTCCTTCGTTCTTCGATATTGACCCTAAATTACTAACAAACACATTAAGGTACCTAAAAAATATACTATTTAAGCTCAAAAGCTTGTGCTAACCCTTAAAAAACAAATAATTAACAAACGTTAAATGATTGAATTAACAACTAAACACATATCAAACTATGCCCTAAACACGATGCAATTTACACTTATCAATCTATATTATACAAAAGCAGACCATCCATGAAAAGACATATGAAAAAGTTAAAGGAAAATAGGTGAAATTCCCATGACCCAAACAACACGTTTTATTCCCAAAAAGTGTTGTTTCTCTCTTTTTTCTCTGATGTTATAAGTTTTGTCTCATTGTTTCAAATTTTTTTATACTTGGATCACATTTTCTTCTTCCTTGTATGTTCTTTGATTTTAAGCTATGTTTTATTCTAATGTTTCCCAAATATATTCATGGTTTGAGTTTTAATGGTCATTATTTTGTTCATTTTCCTTTTTAGCTTTTACTTGTGTCATCTTCTATTATATGGAAATCATTTTGGA
The DNA here is from genome assembly GCA_027563595.1 of Erythroxylum suave. Lineage (NCBI taxonomy): Eukaryota > Viridiplantae > Streptophyta > Magnoliopsida > Malpighiales > Erythroxylaceae > Erythroxylum > Erythroxylum suave. Next base: position 4,043 of record JAOSBN010071670.1, on the reverse strand, counting down.
TTTCCTTATTTCCTAATCACCAGCTTTTTCTCTTTAATTTTGCATTTCAATCTTTGTCGACTTTAAATTTGGTCTTTACATTTTTTTCATTATTTTATTAAATTTTTTTTCTAATTCCCAAGTCTAAACTTGAATTTCAGTTATGCCTCCAAACTGACCTAAAATTATCTAAATATAAACAATTTGATTATTTTTTCTGCATGTACACGAAGTTGTAACTAGTATAAGCAAGTACAGGTAGATCCCACGAGGACTATTAGTTAACAACCCACTATTCACAAATTAATAAGCTAGACGAGCGATTATAAATGATTGAATAAGAACATAAAATAAATAAAAAATCTAAACACTAAGATAAATCATTGATCAAGAATATATCAATCAATAGAATAGTTAGGTTTATGTGAGAAATGTCCTAAGACTTTTACTATATTCATTTCCACTCTAGCCAAATGAATTAGTCTAGTCTAGTTTCTTAAACTAGTAAGATTTCCTAACCTAGATCATATTCTCTATTGAAACATACAATCAATATTTGTAGGTTAATCAATCAAAAAATTTTCGAATATAGATAAACTAAGAATGCTTTCATTCATTCTATGAACTCTTTTGAAAGATTTTACCCTAACCTATGAAGAACTTGCAAATTTGTCTTAAATAGCTCATGCTTAACCCTCTTTATCTATGTTGTGGCCTTAATATACTTCTTATCTCTCAAATCTTAATGCATAAATCAAATATTTAATCTTCCACTTCGCTCATTTAATTTAATTAATATAAAATATGAATAATTTATAAGAAAACTAGAAATTCATTAAATCAAAGATTAATCAAAGTATATCCTACTTTAATATATATCCTAATTTAGTTCATAATCACATAAAGAATATCAATGTAAAAATAATAAAGAAGACAAGATAAAAAAATCATTGTTCTTAAATCTTGAATCTTTAAAGAATTATTGTTGTAATCCTGTTCTAGTTTCAAAGAATGATGTATTTTTGATCAAAACTAATGTATAATAGTTTCAAAATAAGTTCTTAATATTTTGTGGCCAAAGAATCCCTTCTTTTCTGCCAATTTTTTCCTTAAAATTTATAACCTTGGCTTTATAAGCTATATGGACCCGTTGGTCATATTTCCTAGGAAAATCTCCAAAAATATACAATACCAACATGTGACCTACACAGGTCTTTTCCATTACTTATTCAATCATAAAGGATCATCAAAATGTTATATAAGCAACTACTTGCATCAATTCAAAAGTTGATTCAATTGTTTCATGATTCTTGAAACTTTAAATCGAGTCACGAAACACAATTCCATGCATAAACTGAATATACAAAAGATAACATCCCTTAACTACTAATCAAATTCACACCCTTTTGTTAATAAGACATAAATTTAAACAAGATCTTTAGAAATTTATTTTAAATGTCACCTAATCTTTTTATGAGAGATTAAATATCTTGTCATGAATTAAATATTGTTCAATAGGAAAGTAGTTAGATGATGCTAAAAATTTGGTGAAGAAGAATAAAAATATGTACTAGGTTGCACTATGTAGGATTGGGGAGGCATTAGCCGATGTATCACTCTAAGAAATAAGAAGGAATTGAAATTACAGATAATATAGTGAGGAAACACGATTGAAAATGATTGAACACAAGCTGGTAAGCTTTTTATAGTGTGTTACATGGTCTTTACACAGGACTGTATAAGTTCCACGTATTGTAAAAACATAAGGGTGTGTTGTTTAAATTAAAGATGAAGGAGGAAGCAAAAAATGCAAGATAGGAACGCAAAGCTTATATAGAACCATGTAGGTGTCATATTTAAAAGTGATTTATTCTATTCTTCTTACTCCCTATACATTAGGTATAACATATGGTGGTGTATACTTTCGTCAGGTCTGTCTTCTCAATATAGGATGGACAATCTACCATATGAGATTTCATGTTTAAAAGTGGCACTATCCTAACTTTTTAGTCCATTCCTGTAACTAAACACATGTTTAACCTTAGATAAACATAGGGGCATGTGTAGTAAATGGTACTATGTAGATGCCATATTAAAATGTGGCAAATTTTATTTATTTGAATAGTAAAAACAAGGCTAAACACGATGGCATATTTAAGGTCGTGTTAGCCTAAAAATATATAAAAATAAAGAACACACTAACTTTAAACACTTAGCATAATATTTTAACCAAAATTCAACAAAATAAGATCTAGAATATGACAATGATACAAAGGAAATAAATGACTAATAACTCGAACAACTAAAATCACCAAAGTTCAAAAACATTAAAGGTAAAATGGGTTAGGTTGCCTCCTAACTAGCACTTATTTTAGTTCATAAGAACGAACCCTTTTTTCATTGATTTTTACCTTAAGGACCCCTGTTTATAGGGTATAAGCTGACTTGAGATTTGCTTCCAACTTTACTCTTCTTCTTTTTTTTCTTAATAGAATGATCAATTTTCAAGTATACCATGTTTTTTTATATGATGAGTTTGTCCATTCCTTTTACTTATTTCAACCATGAAAATGTCCCATTTGTTTCCATTAGGTTCGCCTCCTACATAACATAAGGTGTATCCTTACCTCAATTACGTCAAAATAGAGGCAGTTACTAAACTAACCATCAATAGGATTTTCAAGTTCAAATATCTTAAATTCCAATTTCTCATTCTTCACCTTTAGGTTAACTTTGCTTTATAGATATCTATTAAGGCATTGGAAGTGGTTAAGAAAAGTTATCCTAAGATCAAAGACACACTCCTTTCCTTAGCCATATCTAAGACCATAAATCTATAGAGAACATAAACTTATCTATTTTGATAGGTTCATTTTTAATATAACTATAGAATGTTGACCAAATAGTTTGCTGACTATAAAGAAATGGTAGCAAGTCTAAAATTGCACATCTCGAGCTTCTTATAGACAAATAAAGGCATAAGATCAATGTTTTCCTACATAGAACATGACCAAAGCTCATATCACCAATGGTGTAAGGGATGGAGAAGTACTACGTTCCTTAAGTTTTAAAGGCAATTTGTCTTGAGTTGTGACTTTACACTCTTTAATTAAGGTTGAAAAATTCGTACTCCTAAAGCCTTCCCTTATTGGATAAGATATCCTTTAATAACCTAGCATAAGAAGGCATTTATGTTAAAGCATCAATGAAAGGAATATTAATATATATTTTCTGAAGAATATCTAAAATCTTCCTACGTATCTAACCTTTCTTTAATCATATGTTTGTTAATATAAAAATAGGTTAGAGAAGATGCTCTAACTCACTAACCTCACTTTTTAAATCCATCCTTCTAGCCTATTTCCTTTCCCGTTTAGCCTTCTACCATTAGTTTTAATTTCCCATCCACCTTTCTCTATTCAATCTTTACAATTACAAGAAATGTCCTTGTCTCCTAGATCCTCCAATATCACTCCTTCTTCCCTAAGTTTTGACCTTAATTCTAACCTCACTTTCCCAGGTTTGCCACTTTTTAAGTCAAGTAAGTCAAAGATTCCTTTAGAGGGAAGTCATTATTTCCAGATAGCTCATAATAAGAAGATTACTTGGAATAAAAGATGGTGATCCATTAACCTTTGGTAAGTTTACCCTTGCAGCTATGTTGCCCCCTCCTACGAAGCTGTCCAACTCATACGTACAAAGGAGGTCTTACAAATGGAGGAAACGGTAGCCTAACCTTATAGGATTTTTCAGGAAAAAAATGGTTGTAATTCCCTCAGATTCAACATTGAGTGAATGTAAACTGGAAAAGGTTTAGTATGAAAATTATTTTGACTAGTGAAGAGGAGTTTTCACTTTTAAGTTCTAATAGGAAAAGTTGACAAGATCTTAGAGCTAAATCCTTGGAACATCTAGGGAAGATCTCTAATAGTTTAGAAATGGAGGCCTAGACTCTTGATAGCGTGTAAATCTAGCATGTTTTGGTTTCTAATTCTATGCTTATTTGGTGATTTATTGTGCTTAAATGTGAGCTTTTACTTGTTTTTACATATTTTGGTCAGGGA
>JAOSBN010071659.1:0-13082 GCA_027563595.1 Erythroxylum suave | reverse complement strand
AAATATATGTGTTATGTGGGTTTGTGGTGGTCCCCTAAGTTGAGTCAAGTGCACTTGTCTAAAGGCTTCTCCCGCCTGCCTGCTAATGACATGGAGCTCCTTTATGGACTCCCGTAAGTTCACGGCTACGTAAAACCATAAATTGGAATTGCGCTAGTACGTTCTGTTCATGACTACACAGGACCCTTAAGGGAAATATGTAGTACGTTCTGTTTTGGATCCACCTGAACCATTCTGATGTGCACATGATTCGTTTGACATGATGAATGCATGCATGATTTGTAACTGGATGTGTTTTGTCTGTGTAAAAAGGTTTTCTGCTTGTTACTCAGTTATAAAGCTGTTACGAGCTTTAAGCTCACCCCCTCCAACTTCTGTCCAATTTAAGTGAAGAACTAGAGTGTGAGTAATCTCAAGGTACAAGGCAGCGACTAGTTTGCAAATGTTCTTTTGTAATCCTTAGGGTTGATTTTTGAGAACTAAGGCTTTATCCCCTTTCAAGTTTATTCGTCTTTGAATACTGATGTATTATGGCTTGTAAGGTTATTAAAGCCTTGTAAAAATGAATATACTTTTGAGGATGTATGAATTATAGGTATATATATTTTTGCGCATGATTAAGATTCCTGGTTAAGTTTTTATGCTGCATGTGCTGATCCAATAAATAATGAGGAGTGAGAAAGATTAATGACCACATTTGGGTGATTCTGACCTGAGTCTCAAATAAATGAGAGCGGGGTGAGAAGGTTGATAGAGAGCAATAAATAAGGTAGATGCAAAGGAAAATATATAGGAAGAATATCCTCTGTGATGACGTCATAACACAGAGGCAAGAAGGATTTAAGAGTATAAGTATCCTTTGTGATGACGTTAGAATGCAGAAGTAAGGAGAAATGGGAGAGTATAAGGATGGGCAGAGTAAAACATAGAAGATAGGATCGTCTGTGTCACTATTCACAGACTTCGTTTGTGTTACTGTTCACAGACTTCAGACGATAATGATTTAAGAGTACAAGTATCCTCTGGGATAAGGTCAGGACACAAAGGCGAGAAGGATTTAAGAGTATAAGTATCCTCTATGATGACATCAGAACATAGAAGCAAGGAACAATGGAAGAGTGTAAGGATGGGCAGAGTAAAACATGGAAGATAAAACATAGAAGATAGGATCGTCTGTGTTACTATTCACAAACTTTGTTTATGTTACTGTTCACTGTGTATCTTCTGTCCCATTGTTGACCCCTAGATTTCAGACGATAATTCACAGTCGATAGAGGGTCAACCCAGAAGATAAAAGTCAACCATAGAAGATAAAACACAGAAGATAGATTGTGGGCTAATGATTATAAGGAGTTAACAGGGTATTCGAGTTGAAGTACATCTTCTGTGTTACTGTTCACTGCGTATGTTCTGTCCCATTGTTGACCCCTGTAGAAGATAAAATTAACCCTTGAGATCTTCATGGAAGTTGTAGACCTTGAAATCTTCTTTCAAACCGTATAAAGAATACCCTGAATCAATCACCCCAGAGAAAGTTATGACATTTGTAAAATATCGTCTATGTTTGCTAGACTTCGACTATGATACTGTTCGTGCTATCGTCTGGGTCACTATTCGCCACGTATCTTCTATCCCATTTTCGACCCTTTAGAAGATAAAGTTGGTCTTCAAGGTCCTTATGAAAATTTAGTCCTTGAAGTCCTCTTTCTATCTATCTAAAGAAACCCTAGTTTGGATGCTTACAGGAGAAGTTATACTAATAGCCTCGAAGCAAGTATATGGGTAAAGAGAGGACTCACCCACACTGATCATTGAGGAATTCAGGTTGAAAGGTAGGAATGGACTAGTTGACTACTCTAAGAGCTGAGCTGAGACTAAAAAAGAGGAGTTTGAGAAGATAATCCGATAAGGGTCAAGGTGTTCTCTTTGGGAGATAATTTACGTATTAAGATATTTTGCATGCGAGTTAGGGTCCGAATATGGGGTCCAGCAGTTCCTCAGTTTCTCAGCTTGGAGTGCAGCATCTACCAACAGCTGGTAGTCACAAAATTTATGGATCAATGCTTTCTCCTTTATCCCCAAATGATGTCCTCCCTCAAACTTATGGAACTTATCCTCCTCATTCTAAAAAATATTGGCCGCATACCTTAAACGTTGGGTGAACTTTATTGATGGTAAAACCTATCTACTTACGCTAAAAACTGCAAGTGAACAGGTCGTGACTTGTAGTTAGAAAGAGAGGATATCGATCCCACAAGGATTGATGCCTAGACACCACTTAATTTAGACATAACTTTGTTTAAGAAACAAAATTGTTAAATGTGAATAATCTGAAAAATCAAATTAAAATTACAAGACTAATGTAGACAATGAACAATATCACAATTGCAGAAAATCTGAATTCAAGAATCTAAATGCTAGAGATTACTTTTTTCCTATTTTGTCTTCCTCTTATTTTATTATATCTCACCCTAGATTTTTTAATGTACTAATTACCCTATCTTAAGAACTAACTATTTGTCCCTAATTAAATTAACGGGAATCGATTGAATGATCTCTCAACTTATTCAATGACTCTATTGATTCAACTAGTTATTAAGCTATCTTATGGGTGATCAATTGACTAGTCTAGATCTCTTTTCTAACTATTCAATTAACGTAATGATTGCCAGTCTATAGATTGCCAACTATAGTTGTACAATCCTTCATGAATCTCATCTAACTCAATATCTCGATTTGTTGCAAGATGGCAATGAAGAACAATAATCAACAAAGACAATTGCATTCAATTCAAGAAAATAGGAGTTCTAACAAAGTAGTTCCAAAGCCATCCATACAATGAAATTAGCCTAACATGGTCCCCATAACATCATCAACAATCAAATAAACCATTTTTACAAAGAATAAAAGAGATTAGAATGACAAAAAATGGAATGGAAAGTCTCCTTCTCTTCTTTGCTAAAATTTGCAATTTTGGTGTTGATGTGTTATTTTTCCCAATCTTGATGATGACCTTGTCTTCAATCCTTCCTTAATGCTCCAAACATGTGTTCTTCACTCAAAGCTGGTATTTCTACAGGTGGGTATCGTCTCCCCTTGAAGATGGAGGCTTAATTGTGCTTAAATAGTCTAAAAACCCTAGGTTTAATGAAGCCTCGTAGATTGCCTCAGATTACAATTCCCACTCTCGTAGTAATTGGCATGATTCCCATGGTCGTGGAAATTTGCAACATCACACTTCCTCTTTTCTTTTCCTCTTGATTTCTAGCTCAATCTCTAAGTTGCTCCATCTTCCTTCCAACATAACAAATAGTCAATTCTTACCCTAAATTAACATCAAACACAAAAGAATAATAATGGAAATCAAACTTAATGAAAACATAAAAATGAATCCTAAACTACAATAACAATCAACAATTATACAAGAAAACACATGCCAAATACCTATCAAAACATATACTAATGCACACCTATCAACATCCCCACACTTGAATCTTTGCTTGTCCTCAAGAAAAATAAATACAACCGATTAATTCTACCACTTCATTTTCACAAAGATCAAAGCATACCATCCCTCAAATTCAAACCTACTCAAATATCAAGTTAATGTATCTATCATGACAACGTTTTCATTGGTGTTAAGCAAACTCACAACTGACATAATCACTTAAAGATAAATAAAGATGCACAGAGGAAGGTCTTCACTCATTTTTCTCAAGTTTAGTGTTTCGCTCAAACTTCCTATAGGAAACTACACTACCATAGGCTTACTAATACACCAATTCTCCTCTACAAGGATTGCATGCATAAATAGATCGAAAGGACTTATTTAGGGTTGTAATGGGTAAAATTTAAGGTGGATCAAAAGAAGGAAAAAAAAGGTTATACCTAGGCATAAGTAAAGTAAAAAACAGATACAATGGGATAACACAACTTGACTCCGAGATATCCAAACATAACTAACGTAGTACTCTGCACTCATTTATGCTACTCGATTATCCTTCCTTTTTCTTTTCTTTTCTCTTTTTTCTTCTTTTCTTCATTTTTTCTTTCATTCTTTTTCTTTATACGTGGAAGAACTATGAAAAAAACTAGCACTGTATACAATGTAGTCCACAGGTAGAGATATACTCAACTTATCTTGGTAAAAATTTCACACAATCCCAACTAATGTTTTACGTTATACTTTATTAAGCTTATGAGAAGGGTAGGAAAATGAGGTTTAAAGTTTTAAAATTTTGGGTGTTTTCAAGAAACAAAATGTTAAGGCTCAATGGGGTTAGCAAGGGGTAATTAATGGGTAGGTCATTTAAGCCAAGGGTTAACACAAAAAGGGCCTAGATCATCTCTATTAAGCATGTATCCAACAGACTTAAGCCGATTCGAAGCAAGTTCTGAAGGTAGTAACCTATGGAAGTAACACTCAAGAAAGAAATGAAATGATGATAGATGGAGTCATATGACTCAATCCTTACTTTAGCTCAAATGAAAACTCATTATGCATCTCTATACTGCCTCATTGTTCAAATGTTAGGTTGTGACTAAGCTTATATAACCAACTATTTTTCGTCACTCTATATGGTTCATTTCTACTCAAGTAGCCCAATATGAGTTCAAGCATGCATTCAATCTAATTCCAACTAACATGATAAAACCTTACGACAATATTTGTCAGAGTGACTCAAATATGGTTCCATTGCCAACATAAAGCACCATTGCTAACACAAAGCACATATAATATGCCTAATCATACATCCTATTTAACCCAATTTAAAAAAAATGCAAGTGAAAAATTTGATGTCAGCTCCCTACACTTAAAGATGACATTGTCCTCAATATGACAAGTTAACTCCCAAGTAAGTGAAAATGGCATTAAACCAATAAAAGAAATTGAAACAAGTAAATGATATCAAACCAAACAAAAGAAAATGAATTCAAACCAAATTAAAAGAAATTAAAACTATACAAAAGACATAGCACATACAAATGATAAGAAACCAAATGCACATGCAATGAAATGAAAACACACAAGAAACAACAAAATTTAAAAGTTTAAGGGTTAGAAAAGCTTATTCGAATGGTGGTGGTGATGATGATGGTGTAAGAGCTTCAAAGTTATTCCTCTGACAGAAATTGAGGAACCTTCTGTTTAAATTGCGTTGCTCCACATTTGAGTGCTGAGATCATTGAATTGGGATGTCATCTATTATTGATTTGTAGCTATTTGGTTGAGAATCGATTGATATTTGGGAAACCATCATTGTTTCCCTCGATTCGATCTACGGCTGCACTAGCGCCCTCCTACTCCTCACTACAGTGAGCTTCAGAGGATTGTGTAGTTCCTTATATTGAGCCTCCACAATCTCAGAGCGTCTCAAATAGACTATGTCAAGCATGTTGTGGGGAGTAATATGCACATTTTTCGTATGAACATTATAAAATACATCCAAAGCAAAAGCAATATGAGTCATCCTAAAAGACGTATTCTTTTTATTAATCACACTTACCAATGATCAAAAAATTATATAAGGTATGTTGATTTTAAGCTTTCGATCCATACACCATAAAAAGAAAAGTTCTTTAATTAAGCATTTATTAATTTTCACTTTATTAAACACAGTTAGGCATATAAATTTGTGTAAAAGTAAATGCTTAGCACTTCGAATTAGAGAATTAGTTGCATTATGTGAATCAAAATGTTCTTCACCTGTGAGAGTGTTCCAATAGGCATCGACATCAAAATCTGTGTGACCATCTAGAATTTTTGTATTTGACAAATTAAACAATTCACGAATGACAAAATAATCAATTTTAAAAACATTTCCACCTAACCTAAACCAAAAGAAATCCATTTTAGGGTTGTACCTAACTGTTGTGAAAAACTCTAAGGATATGGTGGTATAAGTAGGTACATCGTGCTAAATAAATCTGTTCCCCCTATGTTTGCAGCTAATTGTTCAAGTCAATGTCTCACTCTTATATTTTATTGTTAGGAAACCAGGACACGATTTGATCCTGACTGCAACAAAATAATCATGAAACTTTTCCGTGACTTTTGATTTCCCCAAAAAATAAGATGTATTCAATTATATAAAATGATTAACACAAATCATAATAAAGCAGAAATGTAATTTCTACCTTATTCCAAAGCATGATAATATCCTTGTCGTAGCCTTTTAACCTTTCTTAAAAGCAATCTGTTTTAACCACTGTAGCTACAAAAATGTCCGATCTCTAATGGTATCCACATAATAAGTTAAGAGAACTCTACAACTCTTACAGAGAGGGTTAAGTATGAAGTACTAGCTCCATAGAGCTTAAGCCTATTTTTAATAAGTTTGGACATTTTAGTAATTTAATTGAGATTAACTAATTTTAATAAAACTTTAATTAGAATTACAAATAATTCTAATTAAATACCAATTTTGCCCAGATAAGATTCGATATCTTATATTGATCCTTATTTATTAAATATCTCATATTTAATCATAAAGTTTCTCAAACTTTACAATCAAGTCCAACTTGATTAAATTAATTTTACTCTCTTCAACCCGTTTTATATGTGAGACCCATTAGGTTCCTAAATATATTGGCAATGATTATAAATTCTAATTCTAATTAATAATTAGAATTAGATAAATTAAAATTGCTTTTTTATTTATTTTTAATTCTCCAATTAATCAATTTATAATCATAGATCAAGATTGGCATCTAGCAATGCATCATGACCACCCAAATATTTAGGAATGTCAAAGTGGTTTTGACTAACCTTTCCGCGTATGATTTTTCTGTATAATGCAATCCTTTCATCAACCAATGTTCCAATTAGACATAGAGCATGGAATTAATGTCTATTCTATTTTGAGTATATTCATATTAGTTCTCCGTCATTAGCTATTGATTCAATTAATGATATTTGTAAACTATTTACAAAATATCATTCCACCTTGGCCAAGTGTAACACCTTACTTCCGCTAGACATGTACCTAACATTTATGGGTGATATCCAAGTCCATGCCCCATGAGGGTGGCGTGTTAGAACACTCCATTAGTTAAAACTCTGTACAATTTTTTTTAAAGCACAAACATAATTGGGTGTACATTCAATCATAACAATACATTCAACAAAATTTTCAAAAGCCAGTTGGGCCCTTTCACAAAAACAAAACACTTTAGTCATAAAGTCTTTACATTACAACATAAGTCATTTATACCATTTTACAAAACTTTCGGATTACATAATTCGTTACAAAAGTTGTAGAATATACAATTCCATATAAAAAGAAGGAAATACAATCCAGACATGAACTGATCCCGATCTCTATCCCTTACTTGTATGCTATAGGGATACTCTCGTTTGCCTAACGGGGTATTCTTCTGATCCTGAAAAATATTTGCAAATTTTGAGCGAGTTTTGCGAACTCAATGAGTGGCCATCATCGATCGCTCACCTAGTCACATAACACATAAATCACATTCACATCATTTCACATTTCACATTCAATACAATTTAATGATTCATATTATGCAAATGTAGTGCGCATGAGACCCACTTTCCATTTATTACTTTGTTGTGACCGACTGCCTAAGTTGTCCCATATACATTAGTTACTGGGCTCATTAAATGTTGAGCCTGAGGCTCTAAATCACGTTATGAGCTCGAGGCTCTTTTCACACTTTGAGCTTTGAGCTCTGATTGGTGGCTACTCTAGTCACAACTCCCATTAGTTGATCATGCATTCATGTTTGAAATGCATCTCACATTTTCAATCAATCATATCAATGAAGCACATAGTTTGTCACATTCACATTTAAGCAGCACTTCAATATCCTATTCACATTTCACAATCTCGGACCTTCTGTCCGAAATTCAACACAATCAATCACATTCATATAAGCATCCAGTAGTCAATCAACATAAAAATTCAAACAAAACAAACAATAAAATGAGGCCATCTAGGTCTACTTACGATACGCTCTAGATTAGCATTTGCTTCCGAATTCTGGGAACGCCTGAATGCGAACATTTAGCCTGCACAACCCATTTATGCAAAATACACATAGCACATAAATGAATAATGGTATAACAATAAGAATTTATTCATGCACAACTATGTATATGGACTATGTACAATGCATGCTCAATGACAATCCCGATATTTTACCAACTTCATAGCTTAATCACTTATCATTTCTTTGAATCACAACCTCAATTCTTTGGTACTTTGATAACAATAACTCATCCACAATTTTTTTCCATAACCACCATATGTGATGAGTGAAGAGGAAAATAGAGTATATATATCACTATCAACTTTCTACTTAAAAGTCAATATTTCCTCTTCATTCCTATTTCATCTCAGCTCACAAGTCACAACCAAATAAAAAATCTATTATTTTTCATAATCATCAAAACAGAAAATCACTCTCACATTTTGTGCACTTCTTCACTTTCATTTTTCTACATTTTCACATTTTAATATTCACTTCATTGTCTTCAATTCTCCCTCTAATTATCATTTTAATCATTCTTTCTCATCTCTAGACATCACCATACACCTATCCTTTAACTCTAAATTCAATTTTTATCAACTCTAAAACACTCCAAAAACTTACGTGTATATATATATATATACAGTGAAAATATCACATAACAGAGCATTTACATATCCATTTTTCCAAATCTTTTTTTCTGCATTGATCTCCAACCCATTTTAGTTGATCTTTCAACTTCAAAAGTCATTTCTACAACCCCTCATAACATTTTGATCATCCACTTTGAAGAATCAACATGTATGGCACACTCAAAAAAATTTCCTCAGATATTTTCCAGCAAATATGAATATCACTATTTCCTAACCATTTTACAGTGAACTCACAATGCATGCTTCAATTCATACAAAAATACATAATCATAAAAAGCTTACTTGTTTAAAGCTTCAATATCTGCAGCAATCACGTAACCCTAATCCCTCATGCAACTACGTACATCAACTTGAAAGTTGACAGAGGGTTCAATTTTTCTTAGGGTAGAAGAAAGAAATAACAAAGTATGAGTGGTAGTAGATAGGAGAAACCAAGATTTTTCTCTGTTGTGGATTTGACAAGAAACTCTGTGTTTAAGAAAAAGTAGAGAAAGAAACTTCGAGAAGGATAAAAACAAGGACAATAGCTTGTTTTTCAAGGATATTAAAACTTAACTTTAAAGCTTGGACACCTATCCATTTCTTAACCACTTATCCACTTCCCTTTATTAAAACTCACTTAAGTATGATTTATAATTAAGTTTATGACTTAATAAAACCACTGAAATTGCAACTCATAACCCATTAAATCACTTCCAGATTTTTCCATTAAAACATCATTTCGGGCAACCTTGCATGTTCTTTCTTACCCTGATACTGAAGTCCTTTTGCAACACTTTCTTCTAGAAACATATTCTCCTATGTCTTATATTTCCATTTACACCAAAATCATCCAATTTGGTTCAGTGATTTGAAAGATATACTTCAAACATTTTCGGGCTGCTCTTGTCTAAAACAATATACTATGCATAATTTCCATCCATAAATTGAACATCTTAGACACTGAATCACAATTCCACTTCTTCAGATGATTAATAGCCCTATTTTTATGGTTTACAAAAAATAAAAAATTATCTCATTTGGAATCCTATAGATCTAGATATAATCAAAATATAAAAGTATGTTCAGTAAATTAATCCTATCAATTATCATACTTCATCACAGCTACATTTTCATCTTAAATTCACCAACGAAATCAATTTAGAAATCTGTGATGTTTGGTGGAGAGGTAATTAAATGTCTTAGTTCAAAAATTAAGTCATTTGGACATCAGGTGAAGAAGTTATGGTCGAAAGAAGCAAGACGATTTAGCTTGTACAAGAGAAAATTGTTAAGGAACACTGTGGCATAACAAGACAATTAAACATCACCCTTGCAATTAACTCATGGGTGTGAGTGAAGAAAGTCACGCCTGTGAGAATAAATCATGGGTGTGAGAGGAATATGGGTATGCAAGAGTCACGGGAGTGACCGATAATGACAAAAATGTTGAAGAATATGCACTACAGACCCGACCCACGTTTTACACTCTTAACTCTCTCAATTAATTTCAGATTGTTATGAATTTTTATGAAGAGGTAGAGCAATGTCTTATGAGTCCAATGGTCTAAGTCTCATATCATTTGGAGGTTAGATGAAGAAGATATTGAAAAAAAATCATCAGATGTTTATTACCCTTGAAAACTTCAAAGTCACTATCGTGCACTCTCACCTTGGAAGTCAAATGGTGAATGTCACTATCGTGCAATTGCACGATAGTGACATCCACCATTCGACTTCCAAAGCGACTCTCACCCTTCAATCTGAATCGCATACCTAACTTCTAACTTCCATAACTTTTTTTCTAGAATTCCAAAAATTGCAAACTTTATATCAATGGAAAGCTAGAAGAAAGATCTACAACTTTCAAGAAGACAATTTTGTCAAAATCTATCTAGATCAGTACAACTTATTCATGGAAGTTTTAGATCAAAAATTTAACTCCCTTAACTATTTATTCCTAATAATCTCTCAAATGACTTTCATTCACTGCAATCCAACTCCCTTTAATTTTTATTTCTAGTCTTTCTAGTCCATTTCATTCAACTCAATTCACTATAACCACAAGTCTCAACATATCCCATTACAATTCAATATAACTGGAATGTCAACAAGTGTATGTATAATTATTTTCATGTATGAAAAAATTCAAATCTACATGTACATATGCTAAAATTTTGCTAATCATGAAATGCAAATTTTTCTAACTCTCACATTGCTATTTTCTCCATTATTGAAATCTAAATTCTAATCCTTAATATGGGGATAGGATGTTACACCAAGGATTTCCCGAATCAATATTAATCGAGAACAACGGAACATTATCCCTAATTACTTTAAGGTGATGAACCCTATATTGATCACACAGCTATCTCCATATAATTCATGCTATATCCAATGACTACCGATTGAACAATCCATGATTAAATAGGTCATAGATAGTATCAAAACGTAGGAATCCCTATATAGGATAACTTTGGTGATCTCAACTCAAAGGATCACTTATACAATCATCACAATGAGAATTCCATAGACATATAAATATGATCCAAATGGATTTCTCATATTGGGTCTATTCAGTGAACTTAATCTCTAATAAGCACCCACACATTTGTTTAAGTATCTCTATACTTTAGCCTATGAGATCGACTATTTCCTTCGTAAGAAAAAACATAACGTATGCTAATCTATTTACGTCTTATTAATGTCCAATCTTAATAGAACAACGACTAGGAATAATACATAAATGCAATATGAATCTCATAATTATAATCTCATTATAATTTTATTTGCAATGTACAATTATTCCATAGACTTTATCATATACATCTAAACATGTACAAGATAAATAATGTCTTCAAATAATTTGTCACTAAACTACAACCAAAGCGATTGGTTGTAGGGAATAAACCAATAATCTCCTACTTGCACTAAGCCAATCATTTATGTATGTCATATCATATCACCATATGATGATTATTCTACTGCTGGCTTAATAAGAGAATTCTAAAAGATTCTTTATAATGAGCAGTTGCTTAAGTCTTACTATTTCCCATCTTAATTATCATTATAATTAAGAAAATTTGCCTAAATACATTCTTGGATCTTTAATGAGACATTAGCTCCTTATTTATGCCTAATGGCTCTAATGTTCCACAGTACATTACTATCTTGAACAATGCAAAGAAACTTTATCAAGTTCACCAAAGAACTTGTTGATCCAATTAATCATTTCCACTAAATGAAAAATGTGTTATGGTTCAATTAACAACCATTGATACATTGGAACCTTTTCAATCCTAAATGATATTGTTCTTAATAAATAAACCTTAATTAAGATTTACTTCTAAAGTTATACCCTTATCATCTTGAACTCAAATTTCAACTCACACATAGTGTAATAGATATCTTTAATACTTCTCAAAGTATATGATATCTTAAATACTAAACATCTTTAGTGCATTATTTATGCCCTTGGACTTAGAATAAGTTAACAACGTCCAATCTATCTCTATAGATCTAATTCCCAGAATTAAGTTGTTACCTTTTCATATCCAACAAGAGTTGTTCTTGGACAATTATGTGTTCAACAATTGAAAATTAGATCTATTGTTCTCCGTGAGTAATATGTGTCCACATACTACCACTGAAGGGGATGACTATACTCCCACTAAACTTCTTGCAGACATAAATTCACAATCATCTTCAAAAATAAACTTTTTGAATTCATCATGAAAGTGAATCTTTCAATGTCTCATAGCCTTTTAACTATACATCAAATATATCATTAAAGTCATTATTTCCAATTAGATGTACTGTCATGAGATTTGAACTTTTCAAATTTCATCTTACTCCCACTACTTATCTTGAGAACCATTCTCCTATAAATATACATTGAATCAAACAATTTGTTCAATGAATCTGTAAGATTATATTCAATATTTTGGATATCTCATAACTTTTTATTATCCAATTTAGTTCTAAACTTAAGGGATAATGTATACTTCAACCAGGCATCACATTCTTGAATCATTAACTTTGACTCTTTCAAAAGCCTAGCATTTCATATCTAATATGAAATCTTTCTAATTGATTCAATTAAAGGTAGGTTATTGTACTAGGTGTGACTATAAATAATATTGCATCCTACAGTATCTCATATTGTATGTTACTCCTTACATAAATCCATACATTTATGAATTTAATTATGAAGTTTTACTAGAGAATCTCATTCCCTATAGATAGTCGAAATTATATATAACTTGCCATAAGGATTTCATTGATGTGTTTCAACATTCTTAATGCTTAATTTTTACTTAGATTTAAACAGTTTGGACCTTTCAAAATTTTAAGTCATCATTTCATTTAATACATATGATTGATAATTGTGTTTTGCATAATGTTTTAGAGTTTAAATTGTTATGCATTTAGTGTTAAAATGAGTGTTGAGTATGCATT
>JAOSBN010071648.1:0-13082 GCA_027563595.1 Erythroxylum suave | reverse complement strand
AACCTATACCGCAATCTTGGAACTTTTATATATTTGACCGGTTTCCAAGGATCGATCATAAGATCGAATCGACAGAGTTGCGATCAATAATTTAACCTAGGTTTTTGTAGACTAACTTCAGAAAGGAAAAGAAATAAAGTGGGATTGCATGGCTAGTTTTGTCTTAT
Organism: Erythroxylum suave; assembly: GCA_027563595.1. NCBI lineage: Eukaryota > Viridiplantae > Streptophyta > Magnoliopsida > Malpighiales > Erythroxylaceae > Erythroxylum > Erythroxylum suave. The sequence continues at coordinate 12,915 of JAOSBN010071648.1, read as the reverse complement.
TCAAAACATTTAAACCAACATTGTGAAATTTTTTCATTTAATTTTTACTTTTTATGTGTGCTGATAAATAAAAAAAATGATGTATTTGTAACATCTTATTACCCATGTTAAGGCTAGAATAATAAATATGAGAGATTATTGAGAGACTAGAAAATGCATTTCATGTTCATGCATAATATGCACATACACATGAATATTGAATTTTTGCACATGAAACTAATTGGACATGCATTCATTGACATTTTTCCGGGTATAATTGATTTATATATGTGGAATGTGATTTTTTAAAAAAAATTGTGGGTTTTATATGTAAAAGACTGATTTGCAGAATGTATTTAATGATTTAAAACTTTTGATGAATTTTAGGAAAATTTTTTGAAAATGTGGGTTATTATCGGAACTGATAATGGAAATAGAAACAAGAATAAATGATATTGAAAAATTTTATAGATTACTTTAGAATTTGTGAGAGGATGATATTGAAACTTTTAGAGACATATGGAGTAAAGTTGAAGCTAACTAGACTGGTTTCTTTAGAAAAACTAGTTAAAGTCTTAGAAGCTAGATAACTGACAAGTGTCACTCACTTAGTTTAAGTTATTATTTGGTGATGTGAGGAAGAACCATTTCATGTTTCTTTTATACTTGAAAGACTAAGTTACTTTTTGACTTAGTCTTTTCTTCAAAACTATCCTTTGCAAGCTTTTTCCTTCATGGACTTTTGATTCACCGAAACCTTCACTAGAGTTATATCTTGCTTTCGTCTACCTTTTGCTACTCCAACTTCATTATCTATTTCTTTTGCCTTAAGAAAAACCTAATCAAAACCACCTTCAAGTTGATGTACGTGGGTGCATGAGAGTTGGGGCTTCTTGGAGTTTTTGAAGATTTTGGAGTTTTATCAAGTATCTTGTTGATCCTTATGAGTTGTAGGTATATGAGATAAATTTAGTGATTTAATTGTCATTGAATGATCATGTGAAAATGGACATTTTTCATGTTCACCGAAGATGTTTGTTTGTTCAATTTTCAGTTTTGATAATCAATATGTTATAAGGTAGTGTTAAAATGATTTTTGGAGTTGAAAGATCGATAAAAACGTGCATGGGAGGAGTGCAGAAATTGATGCAAGTTGAGTTACATCATATACTCTGTTTTTCACTGTTAAAGTATGTGAACAGTTTTGAGTGTTTAAAATGAATTTATATTTTAGAAATAGGTGCATGGTGATGTATAGAGATGAGAAAGACTTATTAAAATGAAAGTTTGAGGAAGAAATTAAGAGAATTCAAAATTTGAAAATGCAGAAAAATATAAAGGAAAGTGCAGGGAATGAAGAAATACGTGAATGATTTTCTGGCTTTGATTTTTAGTTTTGATCTATTTGTGAATGATATTGAGTTGAAATGTAGTTGATAATGAAGAGTAAATGAAGTAAAAAGGGTGATCATTATACAAGATGTGTTAGGTGCATGAGGTTGGATGTTATAAAATCTAGAAAATTGGAAGATGAGTGCTGGAGAATGTAGCTGTGAAATGTTCACTAATTATGCTTCTGTATTTTATGCATAACTTGATCTGTAGTTATCCAAATGAGATTATTCTTAATCTAGATTAAAATAGAGGTGTAAGGCTACATTTTTCGTGAAGACATCAAATTTAAGGATACATTTTTCGTGAAGACATCGAATTTAAATTTTGTCCTTAAGAGTCTCAAAATTTGTCTTGAAATTGAGAATAATGTTCTGTTGAGGTATAAGAAACGGTATGGAGTAATTTGATCATAACTTGCATTATATAGGATCAAAATATATGAATTTGGAATCATTAGAAACCTAAGACATAGAGGAATATTTTATTAGAAGAAAGTTTTGTCTTAAAACTTCTGGTTTTAAGTCAAAAATAGCAAGAAAGGAAGAAACGAAGGAAGAAAACATAGCAGCACAATCACAACCCTGCTAAAGCATGTGGAAAGTCACAATCGTTCTGAAAAATAAGGGAAGTCACGATCGCACCGATGCATGATCGTGACTCTAAAACTCTGAAAAAAAAAGGAGGGACTGTTTTGAACATCTTTTGATCTTTTATGCATATCTTCTTCTCCTGACCTCCAAATGACATGGGATTTGAACCAACAGACTAGAAATACATTTTACTACATCTCCAAAAAAAATTATAACCATATGAAATTATTTTGGAGAGATTGAGTGATAAATTTGAGATGAAATTGATGAGGAGTTCTGGAATTTCATAACTGGAGTATTTTCACTGAGCATGCTTTGGTATTTTGACAATATCTTGATCTGTATGTATCCGAATGGAATGATTATTGATGTGGAGAAAATTAGAGGCATAGAAATACAAATTTTATGAAGAAATTTAATTTTAATTCTGTATCTAAGAATTTCAAAATGTGGCTTGAAATTGAGTCTTGGCTTAGGCTATAACACTACCTGAGACAGAAATCATGTCCTGTAGTTATTGAATAAACTGTATTGATGTAGGCCAAATCAGAAAAAAGTATCTTCACAAAAGTTGTATTTTAATCCCTTAAATTTCAATTGATATAAATTTTGTAATTTTTGGGTATTCTAATTGAGATATATGAGTTGTACAACTTGACAGCATGATCATTCATTAACTGAATTTCTAATGTGCTTAGTCTACAGTGTTTGTAGTATAACTTTCAGAGTACTGAACCGAATTGAATGATCTTAGATTCATTAAAAACTTAAGAGATAGAAGAGAAATTTTATAGAAAAAACTATTGCCAAATTGTTTCATTTTCGTGGTCAAATTGATTACAAACAGTAGCCTCAAAGGGATATTCAGGAAAAATCTGAATTGCCGAAATGAGTTATGAATTTCGATTTTTATGGTTTTATTGAGGTATAAACCATAAGTATAAATGAAAATTATGTGAGTTTGGAAATATAAATGTTTGCGTGACGAGAATAATAGAGTGATGCCCGGGATTGTCATTGAACATGCATTGTGCATATTTCATATACATACATATGCATTAACAAATACTTATAATTGTGCAAAAGTGTGATATGTGTGTATTGCTTGATATAGAGGAGCAATTGAAATGTCAACATCCAGATGTTGCTAGAACTTTCAAGCATTAGCTTCAAGAGCAACCTGTGAGTATCCTAGACGGTTTCACGCAATTAATTGTTTGTATTAGCATATGTTTTGAATGATGATATGAATGTGTTTTGATTATGGTGATGTTGGACAATGAAGGTCTGAAACTTGATGCATGAATGTGATATTGAACTGCTACTTGTATGTGAATGTGACGAACTAAATGCTTCTTAACATGATTAAATGATTATGAGAGATGCATTCCATACATGAATATATGATCAGATAATGAGAGTTGTGACCTAAGTAGCCACCGAAAATCAGTTTAAAGCTTCAAATGTGATTAAGAGCCAAAGGCTCACTACGTAAAATGGGCCCTGTATCCCCAACAGATAAAGGACAGTATAAATGAGCCCAGTATTTACAATGGATATGGGACAGTTTAGGCACTCAGCCACAACAACGTAATAATTGGAAAAGTGTCACATGAGCAGGTCAATTACATTTTGAATAAGTATGTTTGATTGGTCGAAATGCAAAATTGTATTACCCATGAATGAGAATGTAGTATGTGATATGTGATAAATTATGCAAAATGCAAAAGATGTGAATTATATGTTATATTTGTAATGTGTTGCATGAATTAAGTGAACCATCGATGATGGTTACCTCATTGAGTTTGCAAAACTCACCCAAAATTGCACGTTGACATTTCAGGATTGAGAGACACTACAAGTTGTATAGTTTTGTACTTTTAGGAAGAAGAAGAAATGGCTCAAAGGTCGGTCAATTGGGATTGGAAAGATTAGATAGACTTTTTATGTAATTTCCTCTTTCATGTAGCATAGTTTGTATTAGGAAATGTTGATATACATGTATGGATGTTTGAAAGGTACAATGTAAATACATTGGGATATATGAAATCAAATGAGGAATACAGTTTGGAATTTGGTTTTAAAATTTTGTGACTTTTATGTACAATAGTTGATGCCAATAAGTTAGATACGTTGTCATGTTATAAAGTGAAGGTGAGATAGTTAACATGTCATTATTATAGATTATATACTAGAATATCTATAAAGTGTTCCGGTATGTAATTTATAGTAATGGGGTGTTACATTTTTTGTCTTAGAGCATGGTTTGGCATCCTTAGGGACATATCGGAATTTTAAGCATGAAATATCATGAGAAATGCAGATAATAATTGAAGTTATTGTTTATTATAGGTCATCCGCTGTAGGTGATCAAGTGGGGCAATCAGATGACCTAGGATCTATAGGAGCTAGAAGAGAGTCTTCAGTACCTCGACCTAAGGAAATGCCTCTTAGAGTTCCCAAGAGAAGGGAGAAGAGATATGATAGGCTGTAAAAGCAGGGGGCTGTGGACTTCTACAGAAGTACAGACCCTACAGAGACTGAGGGATGGCTAGAGAGGACAGAGAAAGTCTTTAACCAGATGGATTGTGATTCGGATGAGAGGTTTGATTATGCTATTTCTCTGTTGCAAGGCCCTGCTTACCAATGGTGGAAAACAATTCCAGGCAGTACCACCAAGCCTTGAAACCTGAGGTGTGAAGACTTCCTGAAGGTCTTTAAAGAGAACTATATGCCCAAAGTCTACTTGGATAGAAAAATGAAGTAGTTTATGGATTTGAAGAAGGGTAGGATGTCAGTGGAAGAATATGAGATTCAGTTCAATGAGTTGATGGGATATATTACTATCTTGATTCCTATAGAAGAAGATAAGTGTAAGAGATTTGAAAATGGGTTGAACATGGAGATTAGAACAAGCTTAGCAATCACTAACCTGAGCAGTTTTATTGAGTTGAGGGTTGCCTCGATCAAAATTGAATAACTAATGAGAGAGGGATAAGTAGAGTCTAGGCAAGGGTTTAGATTGAAGAGGTTCACTAAGATTTAGAGTGGTTCTGGTAGAAGATTTAATAAGCACCAGAACTGAGCTTTCAAACCATCAGTTGGATCAAGATAGTCTCGCAGTGGAAGGGGAATAGTGCAGAGTCAGTTACCCCTGTGTGAGTACTGTGGGAAGAGGCACGGTGGCGAGTGTTGGAGATTGTCTAGAGCTTACCTTATATGCGGCTCCTTTGACCATCAGATTAAAGATTGTCCTGCTACTATGGGAACTCAGTCTAGTATGAGTGGAAGGTCTGGGAGTGAAGCTACAGTACAACAAAGTCAAGGTAATGGGTCCGGACAGAGAGGTCGTGGGAGAGACAGAGTGAGCTCTGGGAGTTCTTCTATCAAGACTGAGGTATGAAGTAGCCGACCGTAGTCTCAGACTAGAGTTTATGCCATGACTAGACAGGAGGCACAAGACTCTCCAAATGTCGTTGCAGGTGCCCTACTTATTTATGATCATAAAGCATTTATATTTCTAGATCCAAAATCGATGCATTCCTTTATCACACCACATTTGGAATCTAGGTTGCATTGGGATAGAGAGTTATTATAGTATGGATTAGAGGTGATTACATCAATAGGTAGTACCACAGTTATAGGAGAGGTCTACAAAAGATACTTGATTCAGATTGATCAAACAGAATTGGAGGCAAACTTGATTATACTACAACTGAGAGAGATATATATTATCCTAGGCATGGATTGGCTCACTGCTAATAGGGCTATCAAGAACTGCTATACTAACGAGGTAATACTAGAATCTCCTAATCAGTCGAGGGCAATATTAAGAGGAATTAGTCAAGTAGTGCTAGCCAGGATGATATCCTTCATGAGTTCATTAAGGTTAATGCAAGGTGGATGTGAGGCTTATCTGGCTCACGTCATCAAAACTCGAGTTGAGCAGAATGTGCAAGACATTCCTATGGTTAGGGAATTCTCGGATGTGTTTCCCGCTGAGTTATTTGGTTTACCTCCAGATCGGGAAATGGGTTTTACGATTGACTTAGTTCCAGGTGCTACTCCTATATCCATTCCTCCATATAGGATGGCACCTAAGGAATTAAAGGAGTTGAAGGCTCAGCTATAGGAGTTAGAAAAGGGTTTTATCAGACCTAATGTTTCACCTTGGGGAGCTCCAGTTTTGTTTGTAAAGAAGAAAGATGGGACTTTGACGTTATGCATCGATTATAGGCAACTGAATCGGGTGACATTTAAGAACAAGTAATCGTTGCCTAGAACTAATGATTTGCTTGATGAGTTATAGGGAGCTCAGGTCTTCACTAAGCTAGATTCGAGATCAGGGTACTATCATTTGAATATAGCAAAGGTTGACGTACCTAAAAGTGCATTCAGGAGCAAGTATGGGCACTTCGAGTTTTTAGTAATGTCGTTTGGGTTAACTAAAATCCCGACAACATTTATGGCCTTGATGAATAAGGTGTTTCAGCCCTACCTGGACCACTTTGTGATAGTGTTTGTTAATGATATTTTGGTGTATTCAAATAATAAAGAAGAACATGCCAGACATTTGAGTGTTTTTGGGACATATAGTGATTTGAGAAGGCATACGTGTGGATTTAAAGAAGATAGAGGCAGTAATGAATTGGAAGCTTCGGGGAATGTGTCTGAAATCCAAAGCTTCCTAGAATTGGCCGAATATTACTAAAGGTTTGTCGAGGGATTTTCCTTGATCTTAGCCCCTCTGACAAAACTTTTGAGGAAGAATGTAGTGTTGAGATGGGATGAGAAATGTTAGAAGAGCTTTGAGGAGTTGAAGCGTCAGTTGACTACAGCATCGGTGTTGACTATTCCTTCAGGGACCGGAGAATATGTGGTGTATAGTGATGCTTTGCACCAAGAATTGGGATGTGTTTTGATGTAGTATGGCAAGGTGATCACTTATGCATTAAGACAATTAAGGTCTCATAAGATTAACTATCCAGTTCGTGATTTAGATCTAGTTGCAGTTGTCTTTGCTCTAAAGATATGGAGACATTATCTGTGCGGAGAGACATTGCAAATTTACACCGATCACAAAAGTTTCAGGTATCTATTAAGTCAAAAGGAGTTGAATATGACACAGAGGAGATGGCTATAATTGATGAAGGATTATGACTTCATGATTGAGAATCATCCAGGGAAAGCTAATATGGTGGCTGATGCTTTGAGCAGAAAGTCTAATACTAGTATAGCTCAGATTCGAACATTGGGCTTACCTGACTTGATTCATATGAGAGCTTTGAATGTGGAGTTGAATCTAGAGCATAATGAAGCACTAATAGCCACACTAAAGTTGAGACTGATGCTACATGAAAGAATCAGAAAAGTCCAGAGGAAAGATCCTAATATGGTGAAGCTTATAGAGAAAGTGAAGATGAATCCAGATTCCGAGTTTGAGTTGAGGGATGAGACATTATGGTTGAAATAGAGGCTGTGTGTGCCTAATGTGGATGATCTGAGGAAAGGAATTCTAGAGGAACCTCATACGGCCGCCTATGCTATGCATCCTAGTACTACCAAGATTTATAACACACTAAAGCAGCATTTCTGGTGGCATGAGATGAAGATGCATGTAGCGGAGTATGTTTCTAAGTGTATGACATGCTGGCAAGTTAAGGCTGAGCATCAGGCTCCAGTAGGGTAGCTACATTCGTTGCCTATTCTGGAGTGGAAACGGGAACAAATTGCCATGGATTTTATTATGGAGTTGCCTAAAGCTCCAAGGCAGAATGATTCTATATGGATTATAATGGACCGATTGACTAAGTCGGCCCATTTCTTACCAGTGAGAGAGAATAACTCATTAAATTAGTTGGTCTGGAGATGTGTGAATGAAGTGGTTAGACTACATGGGGTTCCAGTATCCATTGTTTTGAACAGGGATCCCAGATTCACTTCGAGATTTTGTAAGAGTTTGCAGTTGGCTATAGGCACAAAGTTGAACTTTAGTAGGACATTTCATCCTTAAATGGATGGGCAGAGTGAGAGGACAATCAAGACTATTGAGGATATGCTTAGAGCTTGTGTGTTAGAGTTTCAAGGAGCTTGGGATCAGTATATAGCAATGATAGAATTTGCTTACAATAATCACTATCACAGTAGTATCGGAATGGCACATATGAGGCATTGTATGAAAGAAAGTGTCGATCACCTCTGTATTGGGATGAAGAGGGCTTAAGAATGGTTAAAGGCCCGGAATGGATTCAAGATACCATAGACAAGGTGAAATTAATCCAAAGCCAAATTAAAGCTGCTCAAGATAGACAGAAGAGTTATGTGGATCAACATTGATGGGATATGGATTACAGTGTAGGAGACAGAGTGTGTCTGAGAGTGTCACCATGGAGAGGAGTATTGAGATGCAGTAAAAAGGGCAAGTTGAGCCCTAGGTGCATTGGTCCTTATGAGATTATTGAGAGGATAGGAACTTTGGCATATAAGTTAGCTTTACCGAATGATATGTCTCAATTACATAATGTATTGCATATAAGTATGCTCCAAAGATATCGATCAGATCCGACACATGTGATACCGACTCAAGAGATTGAGGTTGCTAGTAACTTAAACTATATTGAGAAGCCGATCAAGATAGTGGGATCTCAGATCAAGCAGTTGAGGAACCGAGTCATTCCAATAGTGAAAGTCCTTTAGAAGAATCACTCAATTGAGCAAGCAACTTGGGAAACAAAGGAAAACATGTGGAGGCAATATCCCCATCTGTTCAAACAATCAAGTAAGAATTTCAAAGATGAAATTTCTTTTAAGGAGGGGAGAGTTGTGAGAGTTGTGACATCCCATTACCCATGTTAAGGGTAGAATAGTAAATATGAGAGATTATTGAGAGACTAGAAATTGCATTTCACATTCATGCAAAATATGCACATACTTGTAAATATTGAATTTTTGCATATAAAAATAATTGTACATGCATTCATTGACATTTTTTCGAGTATAATTGATTTATATATGTGGAATGAGATTTGTTTTTTAGAATTGTGGGTTTTATATGTGAAAGATAGATTTGGAGAATGTATTTAGTGATTTAGAACTTTTGGTGAATTTTAGGAAAAATTTCAAAAAATGTGGGGTATTATCGGAATTGATAACTGAATTAGAAATAAGAATAAATGATATTGAAAAATTTTATAGATTACTTTAGATTTTGTGAGAAGATGATATTGAAACTTTTAGAGACATATGGAGTAAAGTTGAAGCTAACTAGACTAGTTTCTTTAGAAAAACTAGTTAAAGTCTTAGAAGCTCGATAAGTGACAAGTGTCACTAACTTACTTTTAAGTTATTATTTGGTGATGTGAGGAAGGCCCATCTCACGTTTCTTTTATACTTGAAAGACTAAGTTACTTTTGACGTAGTCTTTTCCTCAAAACTATCTTCTGCAAGCTTTTTCCTTCATGGCCTTTTGATTCATCGAAACCTTCATTACGGTTATATCTTGCTTTCATCTACCTTTTGCTACTCCAACTTTGTTATCTATTTCTTTTGCCTCAAGAAAAACCTATCCTAAACCACGTTCAAGATGATGTATGAGGGTGTATGGGAGTTAGGGCTTCTTGGAGGTTTTTGAAGATTTTGGAATTTTATCAAGTAAGTATCTTGTTAATCCTTACGAGTTGTAGGTATATGAGATAAATTTGGTAATTTAATTGTCATTGAATGATCATGGGAAAATAGACATTTTTCATGTTCATCGTGAATATCGTATGAAGATGTGTATTTGTTCATTTTTCAGTTTTAATAATCCAATGTTATAAGGTAGTGTTAAAATGATTTTTGGAGTTGAAAGATCAATAAAAACATGCATGAGAGGAGTGCAGAAATTCATGCAAGTTGATTTACATACATATACTCTGTTTTTCACTGTTGAAGTACGTGAATAGTTTTGAATGTTTAAAATGAATTTAGAGTTTAGAAAAAGGTGCAAGGCATGACATGTTCACTGATTATGCTTCTGTGTTTTTACGCATAACTTGATTTTTAGTTATTCAAATGAGATGATTCTTGATCTGGATTAAACTACAGTGTAAGGCTACATTTTTCATGAAGACATTAAATTTAAATTCTATTCTTAAGAGTCTCAAAATTTGTCTTGAAATTGAGAATAGTGTTCTTTTGAGGTATAAGAAACAATATGGAGTAATTTGATCAATACTTGCACGATACAGGATCAAAATGTATGATTTTGGTGTCGTTAGAAACCTAAAACAAAAAGGAAATTTTGATTAGAAGAAAGTTTTGTCTAAAAACTTCTAGTTTTAAGTCAACAATGGCAAGAAAAGAAGAAACGAAGGAAGAAACAGGTCGTGATCATGCTAAGTTGAAAAATAAGGGAAGTTGCGACCATCCCTTAATAGAATCGCAACTCTGCTATTGACGTGCATGATCGCGACTCTAAAACTCTGAAAAAAAGAAGGGATTGTTTTGAACATCCTTTGGTCTTTGGTCCATATCTTCTTCTCCCGATGTCCAAATGACATGGGATTTGAACCAACAGACTCAAAACACATTTTTCTACATCTCCACAAAAAATTATACCATCTGAAATCATTTTGAAGAGATTGAGTGATAAATTTGAAACGAAATTGAAGAGGAGTTCTGGAATTTCATAATCGGAGTATTTTCACTGAACATGCTTTGATATTTTGCAAATATCTTGATCAGTATATATCCAAATGGAATTATTATTGATTTGGAAAAAAATAGAGACATAGGGCTACAAACTGTATGGAGAAATTGAATTTTAATTCTGTCTCTAAGAGTTTCAAAATTTGGCTTCAAATTGAGTCTTGGATTAGGCTATAACACTAACTGAGACAGAAATCATGTCCTGTAGTTATTGAATAAACTGTATTGATGTAGGCTGAATCAAACAAAAGTAACTTTATAAAAGTTGTGTCTTCATCTCTTAACTTTCATTTGATATAAATTTTGTAATTATTGGGTATTTTAATTGAGATATATGAGTTGTACAACTTCATAGCATGGTCATGCATTAGCTGAATTTCTAATTTGCTTAGTCTACAGTATTTATAGTATAATTTTCAGAGTATTGAACCAAAATAAATGATCTTGGAGTCATTAAAAACTTAAGAGATAGGAGAGAAATTTTATAGAAGAAAGGATTGCCAAATTATTTCATTTTCCTAGTTAGATTGATCTTGAATAGTAGTTCTGAAGGTATATTTAGGAAAAATCTGAATTGCTAAAATGAGTTATGAATTTCGATTTTTATGATTTTATTGAGGTATAAACCATAAGTATAAATGATACTTATGTGAGTTTGGAAATATTAATGTTTGCATGATGAGAATAATAGAGCGATACCTGGGATTGTCATTGAACTTGCATTATGCATATTTCATACACATACATATGCATTAACAAATACTTATAATTGTGCAAAATTGTGATATGTGTATATTGCTTGATATAGAGGAGCAATTGAAATGTTAACATCTAGATGTTGCTGGAACTTCTAAGAATTATCTTCAAGAGCAACCTGTGAGTAACCTATACGGTTTCAAGAAATTAATTGTTTGTTTTAGCATATGTTTTGAATGATGATATGAATGTGATTTGATTATGTTGATGTCGGACAATGAAGGTCCGAAACTTGATGCATGAATTTAATATTGAAGTGCTACTTGTATGTGAATGTGACAAATTAAATGCTTCTTGGAAGATTGACTAACTATGCGAGAAGCATTTCATACATGAATGTATGATCAGATAATGAGAGTTGTGACCTGAGTAGCCACTGAAAATGAGCTTAAAGATCCAAATGTGATTAAAAGCCAAAGGCTCACTACATAAATTGAGCCCTGTATCCCCAGTGGATAACAAACAATATAAATGAGCCTGGTATCCACAATGGATATGAGACAGTTTAGGCACTTGGTCACAACAACGTAATAATTGAAAAAGAGTCATATAAGCAATTCAAATACATTTTGAATAAGTATGTTTGATTGCTTGAACTAGAAAATTGACTTATCGTTGAATGAGAATGTAATATGTGATATATGATAAATTATGCAAAATGCAAAAGATGTGAATTATATGTTATAAAGGTGATGTGTTGCATGAACTGAGTGAACCATCGATGATAGTTATCTCATTGAGTTCGTAAAACTAACCCAAAATTACACGTTGACATTTTAGGATCGAGAGATGCTACAAGAAGTATAGTCATGTACTTTTGGGAAGAAGAAGAAATGGCTCAAAGGTCGGTCAAATGGGATTGGAAAGATTAGATAGACTTTTTGTGTCATTTCTTCTTTCATGTAGCATATTTTGTATTAGGAAATGATAATGTACATGTATGGATGTTTGAAAGGTACAATGTAAATACGTTCAGATTTATGAAATGAAACACTACAAGAAAAAAGACGTTTAGCGACGGAAATTACCGACGGAATAACCAAATATTCCGTCGGTATTAAGGTTACCGACAGAATATAACGACAGCGTGAAAAACGTCGGTGATATTGCCGTAGCTAAATTTACCGACGGAAATTTAGTGTGCGTCGATAAATTTAGCGACAAAGCAAGAAGTACTGTCGTTAACGTTTACCGACAGCGCAAATCAATTTTGTCTATAACTTAGCGACCGAAAAAATGTTTCGTCTGCAAAAGTACCGACGGAAATAAACGTACCGTCGGTACATTGTCTTCATCATTACCGACGGATATGTTGATTTCCGTCGGTATGTACGATAAGAATATACCGACGGATATTTCATTTCCGTCGGTATAAACGATAGCAATATATCGACGAAAATGAGCTTATCCATCTGTAATGGTTATTATTCATTTTTTATTTATATTTTCATTTTATTTAATTATATTCAATTACATTTAATTTGTTAATGATCGTAACATATAAATT
>JAOSBN010071638.1:2439-13083 GCA_027563595.1 Erythroxylum suave | reverse complement strand
CTCCTTTTCAATAATATATCCTTCAGAAATTTCGCATATTTTGGCATATGTTCTAATGCCTCCACAAAAGAAAGATTGATTTGTAATGTTCTTAATTTTTCAACAAACTTAGAAAATTGTTCATCTAGCTTCTTCTTTTGTAATCATTAAGGAAATGACACCTTGGGTTGATAGGGTGGAGGTGCAATATAAGGAGGGTATTCACTCATATCCACTTCTCCTTCCTTCTATTAATTCTTCTCTGGCTGGGCAAGCTCCTCTCTTGTTCTTATGGTTGGTTCAACTTCCCTCCCACTCCGAAGTGTGATAACCTCTATTTGCTCCTTCGATTTTGCTCCTAAAGTGCTAGGAACACTTCCACACTTTTGCCTAGAGAAGATAATTGCCAATTGGCTTACTTGGGCTTCCAAATTATGAATGCAAGTTGTATGTCTCTTAGTAATTTACTCAAACTTATCTTCCAGCTTCTTATGTGCATCATCTAAGGTCCCAAGCTTGTCTAAGATTCTATCCAATTTTGAATCCATCGAGTTTATTTTGTCCTGTTGGAAGCTTGATTAGCCTTAAGGTCTTAACTACACTCTATTATTGTTGTTCGACTAGGAGAAGTTTGGGTGATTCTTCCATCCAAGGTTATAGGTGTTGGAGTAAGGAATATTACCTCCTCCACGTTTGAATTGTGCACCCATATAATTGACTTGCTCCAAGTTATCTTCACTCATCAGGTAGCAGTCCATTGTATTATGATCCAATTGGCTGCATAGATCACACTTCAATTGCGTGACCTTTACTTGACTCGAAGATTACGCCTTCATATTATTGAGTTTTTGTGTTAAGTTGTCGATCTTAGTTTGCATCTCTATCATTTGATTGACTGCAACAACTCCCTTATGCTCCCTAAAATTAGTAGGTTGCCTACTACGTTCACTAGCCCACTACATTCCCAAAGCCCAAAGTGGACAATATCTATGGGAGGGTGATCTGGGTTATTACAATGATATCAGAGTTGGTTCCCGACCTGTTGTGCCAGCTAGGTTGGGCCCTTAAAAGGTGGATAGTGTGAAATCCTACATTGGTTGGAGAGGAGAATAATGTGAAATCCCACATTTGTTAGAGAGGAGAACGAAGTATGCCTTGTAAGGATATGAATACCTCTTCCCCATAAGACACGATTTCTTGCAAAACCGTGAGGGTTTAGGCTGGGCCCAAAGCCCAAAGCGGACAATATCTACAGGAGGGTGGCCTGGGCTATTACAAAGGTATTAGAGCCGATTCCCAACCCGTTGTGCCAGCTAGGTTGGGCCTTATAAAAGGCTTGGCCCTAAGGGGGTGGATAGTTTGAAATCCCACATCAGTTAGAGAGGAGAACAAAGTATGCCTTATAAGGGTATAGATACCTCTCCCCCATAAGACGTGTTTTCCTAGTTGGGCTAGGAAGAGCAAAACCGTGAGAGTTTGGGCTGGGCCCAAAGCTCAAAGCCAAAAGCAGACAATATCTATGGGAGGGTGGTCTAGGCTATTACAATGGTATCAGAGCCAATACCCATGCTGCTAGGTAGCAAGGAGACTAGGTCTCCCTCAAAAGATGCATTTTCCTAGCTAGGCTAGGAAGAGCAAAACCGTAAGGGTTTTGGTTGGGCCCAAAGCCCAAAGCGGACAATATCTATAGGAGGGTGGTTTGGGCTGTTGCAGTGGTATTAGAGTCAGTATCCGAGCTGCTAGCTAGCAAGGAGACTAGGTTTCCCCCAAAGACTCGTTTTCTTAGCTAGGCTAGGAAGAGCAAAACTGTGAGGGTTTGGGCTTGGATAGTGTGAAATCCCACATCCATTGGAGAAGAGAACGAAGTATGCCTTATAAGGGTATGGAAACCTCTCCCTTACAGATGCGTTTTCCTAGCTAGGCTAGGAAGAGCAAAACTGTGAGTGTTTGGGCTGGGCCCAAAGCCCAAAGCGAACAATATCTATGGGAGGGTGGTCTGGGCTGTTACAATTGGAACATCACAATACATGTTACTAAAGACAAAAAATTCTTTGACGAGTCAAGCACATTGTAAGTTGTCCCTTCTGCAATTAGCTTCTATCTTCTACCCGTATTTTATACAGAACAATAGTTCCATTGATAATAGTTTTCTGCCCCCGAAAAGGGTAAACAAAGAGTTGTATATATATTTTAGCTTGAACAGATACAAATTTATGCTTACCCTTGTCATTGAAAGCAGAGAGTGGAAGTCATAAAGTTATAGATACATTCTACTGAGCAGGGACATCGCTTCCAAAACTTTCATACTATAAGCTTTGCATTAATTCATATTGGAGCAAAATTTTGATTAAAGATTATGCTTCAAATTGAATATCATTAATAAGCTAGGGATAATCATAAATTGATTATCGATAATCTTGCTTTTATTTACAAAGTCCTATATGTTATTCAGCAAATTTCGCTTACATTTATTAATAGATTAAACTGTACCCTTAACATGAGTTATAAATGTTAACCCAGAATGACAAGGTACATCCACTTGATCATCAAGGACATGTACTTGAATATCTGACAAATGAACCTAAAGTATGCAGAGAAAATCAGAAACTTGAACATTGTAGTACAAAATTTAAACATTTGGATCAAGTTCCAAAGTCAAAATTTCAGAAAGGAGAACATGGGGAGTACATAAGCATCAAAAGCCTATATGAAGTGCCCTGGACTCTGACTCGGATACACCAACTTCTTCTAATTCACGTCACGATTGTTCTCGAACCATCCAATAATAACACTTGCTCATTTCTTTGAAAACCAGGGAACCAGTGAATATATTAAAACTTTAACTAGAATAGCAATAGAAAGTGACAATAAACTGCAACCAATAGCAACTAGAAAGTTTGTTGTTTGTTTGTTAATTTTTTTTTGGGTAATCCACCCATTATCCAGGGCCACAAGGGCAACTGACTAAGTCCAGACTCAACCCTATGTGGAACCCTTTCGAGTGTCTCAGCTCTCCATCATGAGAATTTAAAACGACTCCATACCTAAGACTCGAAATCGAGACCTTGGTTAAGGATGAAAGAGCCCGTACCACTCCACCATAACCCTTGTAGGTTTGAGGCCGTAATGAGTAGGAAAATGAATAGTTTGATAAAGGGATGCCATCATCCAAGCATTGAAGGGACTAAGATGTTATGGTAAATATTCAAACCAACAAATATTAGGTACATTTGGTTACGATTTTTAAATTTTGTAGCTAAAAAATAACTTTTAGCTACAATTTTCTAATTTTGTAGCCAAAAAAATACTTTTAACTATATCTGTGAAATAAATATTTTTGTCGATTCTATTTCAATAGGCAACGGATTTTAAATTTTATAGTAACAAAGTAACGTTTAGCTATGAAAATAAGTTCAGAGTTAAAAAACGTCATGAAATATTATTTTATAGCTAAAAACATTTAATTACAAAACTGAGTTTACAATTAAATAACGTCATCAAATCTTATTAGCTATGAATATAAAATGTAGCCTATACTAAATGTCACTAATAATTTTAAAAGATCCGTGAACCATCCAATACCAGCCAAATTATTTCAATGAGCTAGATAGCCAAATGGTAACTTTTAGCTATGATTTTCAAATTTTAAAAAAAAAGTAGTCAAAAGGCTATTTTGTTGTAATGAGAGGAGAAATTGAGCCTAAAATCATCATATTTTATCAACAAATACATGTCTTATGTTTCGATCTCTTTTAGTTTAACAATTTAACCAACTTTCTACTATAATAACTTGTATCAAGTTATATGATTGTGTTTGAGAGGTAATTCAAGTAGTGAAGTTAACTGCTCTAGAAGTTTTTTAATTTAAGAAGTTATAATAAGAAAAAAAATAACTCGCTTTAATTTTGAAGAGGATGGTTTATTAAAAATGAAACATATTATAATTTGACATTATTACTTGAATCGAGTGAGTCAATAATTAATTAAATATTTGTTTACTAAGATAAATATGTTACAAAGAAAGCTACTTCTCAACAAGTTATGTTCCTATCTCTTATGACTTAAGTAATATAGTTCAAACACAGACTAAATTAAATCTTCTCATTCTTGATAAAAAAAAGCCAGTTAAATAATATAATTATCTCTATAAAGGCATATCAAAGGTACACTTTGTATATGGACTCAACACAATTTCATTAATTGAAATTCATGTTTAGCATCGTACAAGTATACTTGAGGCTTTCTACCTTACCCAAATTTTAACTTAAGTATTACATTATTTTTAGGATATACTTTATTTTTGTAATTTTAGGTGCATATAGATGGCAAGACCTTGATGTATGATTGAAACATTAGATTGTTGCATTTGTAAGAGAAACAAATTTCAATTACTTAAATTTAAGAATGTAACATTATCATATGAGAGTCAAAAGCTCTATAATAGATCATAGGAAAAGGATGTTTGAGGGATAGGCTTGAGCCTTGACCTAAATTTCTATTTTTCAAATTCTTCATCACTTAACATGTTACCACCAGATCTATATTAACAAAAAAAGAAAGATTGAAGTGTATGAAAGACAATTTTGCCCTCAACGGCAATTTTGTAATTTTCCCTATGTTTGGATAGTTATTAATTGTGTATTTGTTTTTTTAATAAATTAACGATTAATTGATGCAATTTGATCTAGATAAAGATAATAAGGTGGCTCAATAAATGATCTAGATTAATGGGTTGAAGTCTGGGGAAAAATGGGTCCTTTTTAGTATAGACCTTGTCAATATCGACCTTATGATGCGGAAGCCGATATGGAAGCTTTATAAGTAGGTTATGTCTCCTGCAGTTACTCAAGTCATTCACTAGCATTCAGAGCTCTAACCCATTGAGAGCACTCGTGTTTTGAGGAAACTGTAGAAAGGCCTAGACCACATGCCAGTGAACGTTTTCCATAAGGGTCCCCGAGAGATTTGAGCTCATGTGGAGGCCAGAAACTACTCCGAAACGTCAGATAGAACCGAAATTAGGTATTCCTCATTCCTTCATTTTTAATCCTTTCATGACCAATCCTGGATACGTAATAAGGTCTACTTTACGTATTACACATGATATTAGAGCAGTTACGTGATCAGATTGCCTAAAATGAAGGTTTTTTGGTTTTTCATCTCATGTGGTTTTTCTCTATTGTTGATTCATCTTTTGGTTTTTTACCGATATAAATGCATAGAAATGGTATACATAAGGTTAGCCTTGAAAAATGGGTCAAAATGGGCCAAATAGGGCAAAAATTTGATCTTTGGGACGCCGAAAATCATCTTCGACATCAAAGACGAAGAAGACATTCGGGCACTTGTCATCCCGACTCTGCTACAGTAGATAGGTAGGGGCAGTGTGGCTGGTGCATGTGATTATTCTTAAACACTCGTATTCGAAAAGTACGATAGACACTCTTATTAAGAATTTTTAACAAACATCTTAAATAAAGTTTAAAGACAATGTTTTCAGTTTTTGCATGTGATTATTTGACTGTGCATTTGGTTTTTGCATTTATAATTAAATTTCACATGCATTACCCCTATATAGGGTGTGAGGATAACATAAAGTTATATCCCTTGTGTTTGTGATAATTTTTGGATACTGATAAGATTGTAGTCACCACAGTGACCTTTCGAATCAGTATTTGGACTGTATCACTTGCATGTTGGGGGATGTTTCTGGTCTCATATTCGGTTATGCTACCCATAGGTGTTGATCTTATATGAGATTTTAAGATGTCCATAAAAGTTTTTGATAGAGGAAGATTGTTACTTAATTGATCTATTCACTCACAGGTGGTAGCGTCATGAGAGTTGATGGTTCGTACTTTGATCGCTTTTATGTGGAGGTCTAATTGTAAATATTATGTATTCAGCCCACAAGTGTTTCATAATATGTGCAATTAGATTCTCTGGATAGATACTGTTTTAATGCTTTATAGTATCGCTGTTATCCTTCATTTATACTGATTTTAACATTGTCTTTTTTTGTTTTTCAGTCACCTTCTCCGTCAACAACAATGTAGTCATGATTGAAACCTTGAATGGTTTCAATTTCAATAAATAGATGAAGGACATGAACTTTGCATTGGAGATTACAGATATTAGCATGGCTATGCACGTTGAGCTTCCACCTCCACTTACAGATGTCGGCTCAGAAGCTGACAAAGCAGCTATGGCAGTTTGGGAGAGGTCGAGCAGGTTTTATTATTTGGCCATCAGGAGGTTGATACTTGATCAACTGTTGAGTGAACTTGCGGATGTGATGATAGCACAGGAGTTCATGGATAACATCTCCCTGGGGTACAGGGTCTCTTTTAATGTTGAGAAGAGTGGCCTGATTAAAGAGTTTTTCTCCATAAGATATACTAGAGAGGGAGGTGTAAAGGACTATATCATTCGGATGGTGCACCTTCAGAGTAGATTGAAGGCACTTGATATGTTAATCCCTGATGACTTAATAGTTCATCAGGCACTACATACTCTTCCACCAGAGATTGAGATGTTGGCCATGTCCTAAATCTCACAAGATGAGACCTGGGACATTAATGTCTTAATTTCCCTGTATGTTGCTGCAAAGGAGAAGATTAAGAGCTCTCCTCATTCGACTATGTATGCAGCTATGAAGGGTAAGGGGAAGGTGAAAACCCAGCAGCTTAAAGGCAGAGGGAAAGGTAAGATAGCCAAACCCTCTCCTCAGATTCAAAGTGGGCAGGCAAGCATTGCAAAGGGCCCACGTGAGCTTAAGGGTATGAGATGCTTTCTCTGTAAGAAGAAGGGGCACAGGAAGTTCGACTGCCTAAAGTACAAGCTTTGGAAGGTCAAGTAGGATATGTCAGGCAACTCCTCGGCCTTTATGATACATGAATCCAATGTGGCTATAACCATATCAAGTTCTTGGTGGTTAGATAGTGGAGATTCTAACCATGCTGCTTCCATGATGCAGGGGTTCATATCCAGGAGAAGGCTAACTAGAGGGAGCTAAAGCTGATGGTCGGCAATAATAAGGAGGTCGACGTTTTGTTTGTAGGAGATGTATTTGTATATAGGAGATGTAGGATTAAACCATGATATGGGGTTTGTTTTATATCTACGAGACATATTTTATACCTGTATCAGTTTTGGATAGGCAAGGTTATCGTTTAGTATTTGATAATGCAGATGTAAATATTTCTATCAATACAAAACATATCAGTACAACCTTTCTATCCTACGAATTATATAGTATGTGTCTTTCTCCTAATGAAATGTATGCCTCTTTATATATTGCCGAACCAATTACTCGAAAGAGGACCTCCATAAAAGACACATCATACATGTTATGGCATAAATGCCTAGGCCACTTTTCTGGGGGGAGGGTTGAGAGGTTAATAAAGGATAACGTTCTCCTAACTCTAGACATCAATGATCTGGTGACGTGTCAATTATTGCAAGGGCAAGTTGACCAAGATAAAGAAAAATTAATTCATGCTTCTAGCTTATTGGACCTCATACATACAGATGTTAGTGGTCCTTATACAGTCACATTGTGTAATGCGAGATACTTCCTAACCTTTATAGATGATTATTCCTGATACGAATATGTGTTCTTGCTTAAACAGAAGTCCGAAGTTCTTGATAAATTCAAGATCTTCAAGAAGCAAAGAACCACTTGGGAAGATGAATAAAGATTGTGAGATCTGATAGAAGGGGAGAATACTATGGCAGACCTGGAGTTACAGGACAAGAAAAAGGTCCGTTTGCCTAGTATTTGGAGTCAGTAGGAATAGTGGCATACTTCACTATACCGGGTAGTCCTAAGCAAAATGGTATGGACGAAAGGCATAATCGCACCCTAAAGGACATGATGAGGTCAATTCAGAGTAGGACTAACCTACCTGAGGACCTATTGGGTGAGGCCATATAGACGACATTATATATTTTAAACAGAGTCCTAAATAAGTTAGTGACAAAGACGCCTTTTGAGCTCTAAACGGCTGGAAGCTAAGCCTAACACACATTCCTGTATGGGGCTACCCTGCTGAGGTGAGGTTTTATAATCCTAATGAAAGTAAATTGCAACCTCGTTCAACTCATTGCTATTTAGTGGGATATTCCAACCACTCTAAGGGCTAAAGATTTTACTGTATAGAGGGAGGGGTAAGAATTGTGGAATCACAAACGACAAAGTTCCTGGAATATGATGTCTATGATGAGGGAGGTTCTTCATATACTTTAGAAGTTAGCAAGATTAATACTATGATCGTGTTGTATCAGCCTCCTATACAGTTAGTTCCGGTGGATGAGGACCCCAATACTGTGCTTTTGCAAACACAGGAACCTACTGCTATTAAGGAGGAAGTTTCTGAGGCACAAGAGCCTGTGCAGTTATGTAAATCCACTAGAAAGAGGCGACCTGTTATCTCATTAGACTACATAGTCTATCTTGGTGAGCAAGACTATGATATTGGACATATTAAGGATCAGCTACTTTTTCAAAAGCCGTTTCTAGATCCCATATGGACATGTGGTAGGAAGCAATGAAGGATGAAATGCAATCTATGAGATATAATAAGGTATGGGAGCTCGTTGATTTACCTCAACATTGTAGACCTATTAGCTGCAAATGGCTATTTAAGACTAAGAAGGATATACAGGGTCAAGTTGAGCGATTTAAGGCACGTCTAGTTACTAGAGGGATCACTCAGAGAGAAGGAATTGACTTCAATTTCACCTTCTCTTCTGTGTCCTCAAAGGAAGCTGTTAGAGTGATTATGACATTAGTAGCTCATTATGATATGGAGCTACATCAGATGGATGTGAAGACCGCTTTCCTAAATGGTAACCTTTATGAGGAGCTTTATATGGAGCAGCCTAAAGGATTTCAGGATCAGGATGCATTTGGCTAGGTATGCAAGTTGAATAAATCAATATATGGTCTAAAGCAAGCTTCCAGGCAGTGGTACCTAAAGTTTGATGAGGTTTTGACCTCATTCGGCTTTGTAGAGAACAAAGTCGAAAGATACTTATCTTACAAGATTAAGGGGAACAAGGTCATCTTCATACTTCTACATGTCGAAGATATTTTGCTCGCATCAAATGATTTAGCCATGTTGCATGAAGTTAAGCAACTTTTGGCTAAACATTTTAACATGAAGGATTGGTGTGAAGCATCTTTTGTCCTCAGTATACAGATTTACCGGGACAGATCCCAACACTCATTGAGCCTCTCACAAAGTGCTTACATTGAGCGAGTGCTACAAAGGTTTAATTTGGCTGAATGTAGACCTGTTGTAGCACCTATCTCTCATGGAGAGAGATTATGTTTGGCACAGTGTCCAAAGAATGAGGTTAAGAGAGGCTGTGAGGGATGCTCTGTACTCTAGTGTTGTTGGTAGCCTAATGTATGTCCAGGTGTGCACTAGATTGGACATTGCATTTGTTGTTGGACTGCTAGGTCGATATCTGGCTAACCCAGTGTAGGCTATTAGAATACAGTCAAAAAATTGTTGAGATACCTCAAAGGGGCCAAGGATTATACGTTGATATATAGAAAAGTCAACGTACTGAACCTCACAAGGTATGCAGTCTCAGATTTTGCTATGTGTCCAAACGATCGCAGGTCCACTTCAGGATACATATTCATGTTAGCAGATGGTGTGGAATCATGGAAGAGTGTCAAGCAGACAGTGGTTACTTCCTCGACCAGGCATGCAGAGTTTGTTGCATGTTATGGAGCTGCTACATAAGCGATTTGACTCAAAAACTTGATTTATGAGTTGTTTGTGGTAGATTCAGTTGCTACACTCATACAGTTATATTGTGATAATCTTACTGTAGTTTTGTTTAGTAACAACATCAAAAGTATCACGAGGTCTATGCATTTGGAGGTCATGTATTTTTCCATAAAGGAGTTGATCCAAAAGGGTGACATTGAGGTGGAGCACATTAGGACTGAGGACATATTAGCTGATCCACTAACTAAAGGACTTCGCCCATTAGGGTTTGCTAGAAATGTATCCAATATGGGCATGTTGAAGTCCTTAGACAGTAATAGTTAGGGATCACTAAATTTTGCTCCTTAAAATGATTTTATATTTTGTTATATTATGAAATTATGACTATATATTAATAAAAATGATCATATTTGGTTTTTATCCTCACTAATAACTATTTTGCATGTAGTCATAATATATATATAAGTCTTAAGATTTATGTTGATCTTACAAATTTTAAAGGTCATGGGGCATTTATAATGGTTGATCTTAAGCCTACGTCATTAAACACCTAAAGTTTATATGGATATCCTTAAAGTTTCATATGACATAGGGGGATGTAAGTTTTAATCCCATAAAGGTTCTCTAATGTTGATTAGCATTCGATTGAGAACATAAAGGTTTCCTCTAATGTTGTTTAGCAGATGATGAGAGGAAACAAGTTTTCTCTAATGTTGTTTAACATTCGGTGAGAGAAAACGGAATTTCTTTGTTACAGTTTAGCAATACAGTTTAGAATAAAGTTAGAGAAATCGAGACCTATAGACGAAGATGATACACATTAGATCATAAAGGTATCATCATAGTCTATCACACTCCATTTTCCCATTCATGTTACTGAGGTATTAGGTATTTGTGATTATATTGGACATGTGTCACA
>JAOSBN010071608.1:0-13085 GCA_027563595.1 Erythroxylum suave | reverse complement strand
TCCGAACTGAATTGGAACACCAACCATCCCCTAGCATGCGGCAGAATTTTGCAATGGACACCCCACTTACGCTTTAAATCTTCCACCACCTTCAAACCCGGGAATTTTCCAGTAAAGCACCCCACAAGACAATAACCCCAATCCTTCTCTAAGGACCCAACATCAGAGGCTTCTATGGTGACTTCATTGGTATTGACTGGGAGAGCACGCAAGGACAGACCTTTAGTAGGGTCACGGTTTTGGCTGAAGATGCTGGCAAAAGAAGGTTTTGGGGCTGAAGACGCTGGCGGTTTAGGAGGGGGAGCAAGGGCAGATTCAGTTCCAGCTGAAAGCACATTTGTTGCAGATTTTTCTGGGCTGTCTTCAGCCTCACTAGGATCCAATTTGCTGTCACCCAAATCAATTCCACCACCAAGCATAGTAGGTTTTTCAGTAACCTCACCAGAAGTGGATGCTCCGCCATCCCCCTTCTGGTGAGTCCGCAAAGGAGAGGGCAGAGAGGACGTATCTGAAAGGGCAATGGATGAGGGAGGCACCTGGATATGTTGCGGAGGAACAACAGGGCCAACTATCTTATTTCCCGGAGGAGGAGTTTGGAGGCCATTGAAAAAATCATTCGTTACATTTCGCCCTTTCTTGGCTGCTTGACTCCTTTTTCCTATGGAGAAGACACATAGGCAAGGAGACGTCAGGCAAATAGTCGGGGTAGACCAGGGCTGTAAAGCAAAAGCAGGTTTGGCAGAAGGAGATTTGAAAATGGCAATGGCAGGAAAAGAACCTCCAAAATTTTCAAAACCCTGTCCCAAATCTGGTTGTAAAACTAAAGTTTACGTTGAAAGGGAGAGCTAGGGGAAGGTCGTGGGAGCTCACCAGAACGAAGGGTATATAGTTTCAAGCAACAAACCAGCCCAAAAGAAGTCGGGGTTATGCGCAGTCCCTAAATGGCACCGTCGCGAAGTGCGACCAAGGAAGGGTCAAACCCCGAAAATAACACCAGGGAATCTTCACGCAGACAACAAGGAAGAAGAAGGAAGCAACAATAAACCGATTGGAAGAGGCTAGAAGAGCAGATTGGTGAGGGACTTTAGGGGAACCCTAGGATTCTCCTGAAGCTTGAGAGAGACAACTCAAAGACCACACTTTACTGATACTGATAGCTCTTTCTTACTGATAGCTCTTTCTTTTCTTTTCTTTTTTTGGTAAAATGTAAATGTATTATACCAAAAGAATGTGTATACACAGTCGGTAGGGCATAACCTAACCACAAAAACGGTTCAACCTAATACTAGGTAGAAGCTAAGAAAAAAGAAACCTACAGCTCCGTCTATCCCAGCCCCAGTACGAGGGGGGGGGGGATTACACAAATCAAGAGGAAAAAAGATAAGGGAGAATAATGCATAGAAGATTACCAGGGAAATGGTCTGGTAATAAACTATACACTTCTCCGCATAAACAGTAAAGACCCATCACCCTTGTACACCCAAAAGGACACTACTAATATTTACAAGCCATAAGGAGGCTAGGGGAAAGTATGGGAGAGAGGTGAATAGGGAGTTACCAGGGATTGGTAACTCGCTATTCGGCTCACCCCTTTTACAATACATATTCAGCTGAACAGTAAGTCTTTGCCTGAACAGTAACTCTTCAAAAGGTTAGGACAGGGAGTGTGCGGATCATCCATGGTGGAGGAGGATGATGAAAACCTGGACAGCATCATGGCTAGGTGGTAACTTGGCAGTAGGGTAGGAGCTAAGGTGGAAGAGAATCCCAGTAATGGCATCATGAACGTGCACCTGAAGCATTGGACATGAACACAAGAAATTGGAGATCCGTAAAGCAACCAAAGGAATTTTGCATATGTAGGAGCCACGGTCCAAGTGCATTGTAGGGCACAAGGGAACCATGAATGAGCTGAATGAGTCTAATGCTCGGGTGAAAAGGACCTGCAAAATAGATAAACGCGTTAGAAAAACCAGGTAGTTCCTTTCTCCAGCTGCTGGATGGTCTAATGACCGCAACTGCCCCAGCCATGTTCAATACACCATTTCCCCCTGTTCATACCCAACCAAGCAACCCTTTTTAACCCTCCAAAATCTTGTGAAGCTAGCACCCCAGACCCTCATAACTAGAAGGTTATTGATAGCCCTTTCTTTTTTAGCTCCAAATCCCCCTTTACACTCCCATCCGAGCACCATTTCACTTCCTCCACCACAGGTCCGAATGAGACAGAAACAATTAACCCTTTACTCCAGCCAGCATTTAAGGAAAGTACTACTAAAGCCTTCCAAAGTCCAATAGAACTATAGCCTGCCATAGTTACCCTCTCCCCATGCCACTCTATCCGAACCCAACAAGTATGCATCAACCCTTCCCAAAAAACCTAAAATGGACAGCCCCACGATAGACTAACTCCCCCCTCCATTTGTTCCTCTAGCAAGTAGTATACTCAATCTCACCCCCACATGATAGACTAGAAGGCTAGAATGGAATCAGCTCGGGAGGATAGAGCTTATACATGATTTTGTAGATGTAGAGTTTGATTTTAAAAATGACATCATCACAAGAGATCGAAGCATCATCCAATACCACAGCATTTCTGCACTTCCACACAAAATATACCGTACAAAGAATTCCCAATTTTGCTGCCTTACTCTGCAAACGGGCACCTGAATGGTCCCGACATATTCTCTTAAGCACCTGGTGGAGATTGGGGGTAGAGACCCGCAAGCCCAACCAAGTGCATATGTGCTGCCACACTGCATTAGTGAAAGAGCATTGAAAGAATAGGTGTACCCCAGATTCCAAAGTGGCTTTGCATAAATGGCATGTTCGGTCAATGTCTAGATAATGAAGAGTATCTTTGGTGGGGAGCCGATTGAGGAGGCTGAGCCAAGCAATAACTGAGATTTTAGGAGGGATGTACCTCTTCCAGATAAACGACATCCATGAACGGAACGGGTGTTTAGTGCGGATGATGTCATAAACATGCTGAGAAGAGAGTTGGCCATTTAGACACAAGGTATCCAGTTGAGTTACCACTATATCCAATCCACCCAACCTCTCTAGAAGAAGGTCTCGGATACTTGCTAGTTTCTTCATGAGTGTTGAGTCTCTGGAATGGGGACTCCATTTCTATATAGTTGTACCCCGCAAATATGTTTTATGCACCCATTTGACCCAGAGAATCGGGTTTTGCATGTATATTCCACAACACCTTAGCAAGGAAGGCCTTGTTCCACAACTTGTAATTTCACAGCCCTAATCCTCCCCCATTTTTTGGGGCACAAACATTTTCCCTCCCGGAAATGTTTACCACCCCACAGGAACAATCGGCACATAGAGGTAATTCGGTCTAGTATAGTAGATGGGATAGGGAATGCCTGGAACCAAAAGGCAAGAAGGCCTTGGATAACGGATTGGATCAATTCAATGCGACCAGCATAAGACAATGATTTACCATTCCAGTCATGTAGATATCCCTCCACACCGTCGAGGAGGACCGAAAATTGTGCCACCGAGACTTTCATAGGAGCTAGAGGGATACCGAGGTAACGAATGGGAAAAGTCCCCGTCGGGTAGCCCACCATCTGAAAAATACAATCTCTTTCCCACCCATGCACTCCAGCCAAGTACACATTTGTCTTCAAGGGATTAGCTTTTAAGCCCGACACACTATTCAATGCATCCAAAGAAGAAAGAAGGACCTGTATGGAATTAATGTCACCTCTAGCAAACAGCATAAGATCATCCACAAAAGCAAAATGGGTGATGCCCAGTTTTTGGCATTTAGGATGAAAATTAAAGATGGAGTCGGTTGTCCGCATCTTCAAAAGTCGAGAGAAATACTCCAAGCACAACAAGAATAATATGGGTGACATGGGGTCACCTTGGCGAAGCCCCCGTTGCCCCTTAAACATTCCATGAAGTGAACCATGAATGGATAGAGTAGGAAGTGGTAGTCACACATTCTATGATCCAACCGATGAAAATAGACGGGAAGCCCAAACCAATCAGCATTTCTTCCAAATAGGACCATTCAATGGTGTCATAGTCCTTAGTAAGATCCACCTTAATCATAAACCGAGGGGAGATATGTTTACGGGTATAGCCACGAACCAATTCTTGGGCCAAAAAGATATTATCACTCATTTATCGGCCGGGAATGAAAGCAACTTGGGCAGGGTCGACCACTTTCCCAATCACCTTGGACAACCGACTAGACAAGATCTTGGAAATCACCTTGTAGGTGACATTAAGACAAGCAATAGGCCGAAAATCAGCCACTGTTCAATCATGAGTTTTCTTCGGTAGGAGACAAAGGAGGGTGTGATTCAATTGTTTCAGTAGTTTACCGGAAGTAAAAAACTCAAGCACTGTTGCCCAGAAATCAGCCCCAATTGTGTCCCACTGTGATTTGAAGAAAGCCGAAGAAAAACCATTCGGCCTAGGGGCTTTGTCATTTCCAATATCCCACAAAGCCACTTTCATTTCAATATCCGTTATGGGGGTAATCAAGTCCTCCCTGTTAGTAGCATCAAGACCTACCCCGAAGTTGAGCACTTGTTGGTCAATATGCTGAATTGGATTCGATGAACCGAGGAGCTGCTGGTAGTAAAAGGTGAATTCCAAAGCTACCTCTAGCCTGGAAGTGGTGCAAGAGCCATTCGATTTGATAAGAAAGGGGATAGCATTTTGAGCCCCTCTTTTCCGAACCAAGGAGTGGAAGTATGCCGTGCTCCTGTCACCCTCCATTAGGAATTGGCATTTGGCTTTTTGTTGAAAGAATTGCCTTTCAGCCTCCTCTAGAAACTCTGCTATTTTGCGTTTGTCAATTACTGCATGCTGTAGCTCAACATCAAAAGGACTCTCTAGGGAAAGGGAGTATGCTTGTTGGAAGGCTTCTGTGGCTAATTTTACTTTCTCCGAAATGTAGCCATAGTGGTGGGAGTTAAACACTTTCAAGGTAGGTTTGAGGGCCTTCAATTTCTGGAATTAAATGAATTGAGCTGAACCTTCTACGGACAAGGGCCAATTACTCTCAATAAGTCCCGAGAAGGAGGGGTGATTCAGCCACATGTTGAAGAATTTGAATGGTTTTCGGTCATGGAAGGTGAGCTGGTCAAAACCCACAACAAAAGCACAATGATCGGAAGCGGGTAGCATACTTAAGAACTGCACATGACAGGCCATTCCCTCAATGTTCCAAGCAGAGTTTATGAGTACACGGTCTAACTTGGCCTATAGGTGTTTTTTATGCCAAGTATAAAATTCACTAGCTGAAGGGGCATCAACCAGCCCTAGGGAACTCCTTAGGTCCAATAGGTCTTGAAAGAGGTAGGCCGAAGGGGGGTTACAACCAATTCATTCCCGAGCCATACACACACAATTGAAATCCCCCAAGACACACCAAGGGCTGTTAATCGTCCCCCCTAAGTCAAGTAACCGTTGCCATACTTCTCGCCTTTTAGAGACACTGTACAAACCGTAAATCAAAGTGACAAAGAAGGATTTCTGGGTAGTAAGACATAGCATCCTACAATGTATGGACTGTTCTCCAACATCTATCACTTGGCAATCATAATATGATGGGTTCCATATTAGCACCATACGGCCTCCATCAAAAATGTCAAAATTGTGGCAAACCCCTCATCCCACAAAACGTTTATGCATAAACCAATTCAGCCCTTCCTTCGATAATTTTGTTTCCAACAAACCAGCTATATTACACTTATGTTGAGAAATCAATTTACCAACATTTATTTGCTTCGAGGCCTTATTTAGGCCCTGAACATTCCAACAAAAGATGGTCATGGGGCTTGGGGAAGGGGTTTCCCTCCACCTCCTGGCTGAAGTTGTTTCATCACCCTTTTCCCTTTTTCCTGCTTGGTATCACCTTGCTTGTCCTGAATCTTAAGGCCCCCTTTCACTTGTTTAAACCCAAGCTGAACCTTTTCCCCTTTCAGCTGAGATGGTCTTAATGAACCCGAACCTGAAGGAGCTTGAAGCTTACCCTGGTTGTTAACCAATCCCCTAGATAGTTTTCTAGTGTTAGGGCCCTAATCTGCATGTCCATCCAAAGGAGTAATTACTCTGTCCCTACACACTGTCTCCGAATTAGAAGGGGCCTGGGATTGAGGTGAAGGTATCACATTGGCAGGGAGACCATCAGTCCCAGCAAGAGGAATGGGCTGTGAGGGAGCAAAGGTGGCAACCCCTGAACTATTGCATTCCTTCATCAATGTATGCTCCTTCCCATTATCGGCCTTGGCAATAGGTAAAGGTTCTGTAGCTTTGGATCCCTTGTCAGTTGCGGCTGGAGGGGCATGAGAAGGAACCGAAGCTGAAGGGGGAACATTGGAAGACTCTTCTATTGGTTCCTGCTTGCAAGTGAAAGGGGAGTGACCAAATTTCTGACATGAGAAACAATAACTCGGGAATGACTCATAGTGGACATGTTGTGTGTAACATTCTCCGGAAGGCAACCTAACAGTAAAATTCATGATAGGCCTCTTACCCACATTCACCTCAACTAATAGGTGAGCATACCCAACTCTTGCTTTGGTATAGGTGACTTGATCAATACATAAAGGGGTGCCCAAAAAGGAGCCTAATCGGGAGAGCCCCATTTCAGTCCACAATTCCAAGGGAACATCAGGAAGTTGAACCCATATCGGCACTTGCAAAAATTCTTTATAATCAAACCTGAAACCAGGGGCTATCTTTTTCAGTAACAAAGATTTACCAAACAGCATATATGGACCACCAGCTAGTACCGAAGTCCTATCCTCCTCCGAACTAAATTTGAACACTAACCAGCCCCTAACATGCGGCAGAATTGTGCAATGGACACCCCACTTACGTTTTAAGTCTTCAACTGCCTTCATACCCGGGAATTTTCTAGTAAAACACCCCACAAGACAGTTGCCCCAATCTTTCTCTAAGGACCCATCATCAGATGCTTCTATGATAACTTCATCGGTGGAGACTGGGAGAGCTCGCAGGGACAGACCTTTGGAAGGGTCACGATTTTGGCTGAAGAGGCTGGCAAAGGAAGGTTTTGGGGCTGGAGGTTTAGGAGAGGGAGCAGGGGAGAATTCTTGTTCAACTGAAAGCACATTTGTATCAGATTTTCCAGGGCTATCTTCAGCCTCACTAGGATCCAATTCACTGTCACCCAAATCAATTCCACCACCAAGCACAACAGGATTTTCAGTAATCTCACCAGAAGTGGATGCTCCGTCATCCCCCTTATGGTGAGGCCGCAAAGGAGAGGGCAAAGAGATCATACCTGAATGAACAATAGACGGGGGAGGCACCTGGGAGGGTTGCGGAGGAACAACCGGGCCGACTACCTTGTTTCCTTGGGGAGGAGTTTGGAGGCCATTGAAAAAATCATCTGTGACATTGCGCCCTTTCTTGGCTTCTTGACTCCTTTTACCCATAGAGAAGACTCACAGGCAAGTGGACCGTAGGTGGGGTGCTAGGGAAACCAGTGTCGTAAGACTAAAAGCAGGTTTGGCAGAAAAAAATTTGAAAATGGCGCAGGCGGGAAAAGAACCTCCAAAACTTTTGAAACCCTATCTCAGATCTGGTTGCAAAAAATGAAGGGGGAATTGGAAGGGGATGCTAGGGGAAGATCTAGTGAGCTCTTTTGAACGAAATGTATCTAGTTACAAGCAACAAAACAGCCCAAAAGTAGTCGGAGGTGTGTGCAGTCCCGAAAATGGATCAGTCGCGAAGTGCGACCAAAGAGGGGACAAACCCTGCAAATAACACCATGAAATCTTCACACAAACAGCAAGGAAGGAGAAGGAAACAATAAAAAACCGATTGGAAGAGGTTAGAAGAGCAGATTTGTGCGGGACTTTAGTGGAACCCTAGGATTCTCCTAAAGCTTGAGAGAGACAACTCAAAGACCACACTACTGATCTGATAGCTCTTTCTTAAGTGGCTCTTTCTTTCTTTTTCTTTTTTTGGTAAAATGTAAATATATTATACCAAAAAGAATATATATACACGGTCCGTAGGGCATACCCTGACCTCAAAATGGTTCAACCGAAAAAGGAGAAACCAAGTAAAAAGACACATACATGTCAAAATGTCCCAGCCCCAATACAACCGAGGGGAATGGCTACACCTCCATGATACACCAAAAGGGAGGGTAGGCAAGTCAACAGTAGATATAGAGGAGAATAATGCATAGGAGATTACCAGGGAATTATCCTGGTAATAGCCTATACACTTCTCCAAATAACCAAAAAAAGAACCATTAACCATTACAACCAATGAACATTCCTAAGAGAACCGAGCCAAAGGAGGCTAGACAAGTAAAAAGAGGAGGCGGGGGAGGGGGGTGGATAGGGTGTTACTAGTAAAATAGGCTGGTAATACACTATACACTCTGCCCCCTATATATGCCCTATTCGGATGAACAGTAACCCGCATTATGAACAGTACTCGCAAAATGGACAGCAGCACCAGGAGGGAGCAGCAGGAGCACTAGGGTAGCCAGGTAGCCAAGGGGGGTCAGGTGGAGGTAGGAGCAGGCAATCGGAGTGTAGAAGAGAAGAAGCACAACTTGATAGGGGGCCGAGGAGGAAGCAGTAGGTCAAACCGCAGCCATTGGATGAGCAACCCAAGCAAGAGCCAAGTGAGGGGATGGAGGCGATAGGAATCGACTGGGCAGGAGGTGGGAGAAGTGCAGGAGCCAATGACAGGCAGTAGCAGCATCAATCCAAATGAAAAGGAACATACAATGGAAACCAGCAGATAGGGATCTGGAGAGTCGAAGATAAAGGTGGAGAATGGAGACCATAAGCAGTGAAGGGAACCTGCAAAACAAACAAACAAGTTAGAAAAAACAAGGCTGCCCATTGGTCCCCCCATCAGTGCAGAATAATGGGCATATCTCCCTCAGCTCCGCAGCCTTTAGTCCCCTGCTGAATGCTAATGCGTCTAGTGGCTCAATGAAAGCCAAAGGCATCCTCCACAATAGTAGTTCTAGCCCCTCTGCAGCCCACCCCTTCACAACAGTAGCTCCAATCCCTCTGTAGCATAAAGGCCGTAGGACAGCAACAACCTCAAACCCCATATCCTCCATCCAGCAAGGCACCTAAAGGTAACACCAGAAATTTGAATCCCCTCCAGCACAAAGGGCCAAGAGCAGCCACAACCAACAAATCTGCCTTAGCCAACCCCACCAGCTGTACATAAAACCCAACCCTCCACAACAGCATCGCCAACCCCTTAGTAGCATGGAGATCATAGGGCAGCAACCACAACACCCCCATACCCGCTAGCCAGCAATGCACCAGCAGTACACAGGGGCCAACCCTCCACAGCAGCATCTCTAACCCCTCAGTAGTATGAAGAACGTAGGATAGTAACTACAACAGCCCCTTGGGGGGTGAAGGCAGTACCAAACAGGCGGCAGTACTTCAGAGTAAAATACCAAGAGCAACCACAACCTGCCCATATGAAGAACGGCCCTGCACAACACCTCCAGCAATGCACAATATTCAACCCTCTACAATTCAGCCCTCCATATCCACCAGCCAGCAAAGCACCCAAAGGCAAAAGCGGGAGCTCCTACAACACAAAAGACCAAGAGCAGCCACAGACAAAGCTACCTTGGCCAACCCCACCATCCAAATATAAGAGCCAACCCTCCACATCAGCATCGCCAAATCCCCCTGTAGTATGAAGATCATAGGCCAGCAACCACAACAACCCCATACCCACCAGCCAGCAATGCACCGAAAGTCAACACCCGAAACTTGAATCCCCTGCAGCACAAAGGACCAAGAGCAGTCTCAACCGACCCATAGGAGATGTTCCTTAGCCAACGTCATCAGCAGTACACAAGAGCCAACCCTCCATAGCAGCAGCTCCAACCCCTCGGTAGTAGGAAGACCATAGGACAGCAACTATAGCAGCCCTTTGGGGGATAAAAGCAGCACCAAATGGCGACAGTGGATACCCTCCAGCTAGCCATGCACTTGAGGTCAACACCAAAAAAAATGGATCCCCTTCAGGAGAAAATATCAAGAGCAGCCACAACCAAACCATATGAAATCTACCCTGCACAACCACTCCAGCGGCAACACAACAGTCAGCCCTCCACCACAGTAACGCCACCCCTCTGCAGCAGGAAAACTGTATGGCAGCAACCACAACAAACCCATACCCTCCAGCCAGCAAAGCACTAGAGGTCAGTACCAGAAATTTGAAAAACCCCAAGGCCCAAGAAGTACACCAAAGTAATAAGGATCTACACCAAGCAGACACCGAAAACCATTATTAGAAGGAAATACAATCCACCAGGTATAGGCGATAAAGAATCTTGTATATAGCAACTTTGATTTTCTGAATTACATCCATGCTAGAGAAGGATTGAGTGTCCAAAATGACAGCATTATGAGCCTTCCATAAGTGGTAGACGGAGCATAAGAGAGCAAGTTTGGTCGCTTTGCTCTTGATAAGAGCACCGCGGTAGTCTTTACGAATCCATTTCACCGAGCTAGCAAGGGAGGTCATTGCCCTTGGCATGCCTAGCCAACATTTGATGGCATCCCATACGGTCTTGGAAAAGGGGCAAAAGAAAAATAAGTGACCAACCGATTCCGGGTGCAAGTGACATAACTGGCATGTACGATCCAGATCAAGGAAAGGTAAATTATCCTTGGTAGGCAAGCGGTTGCGTAGCCCCAGCCACATAATGAAGGAGAATTTAGGCAGAATGTAAGTCTTCCAGATGAAGGACATCCACGGTTGGTGGGGGTGGTGCACCCGCAAAAGATCATAAACTTTATGGGAAGAGAGGACCCCATTGATACAAAGCTGTGCCATTCCAGTGATCACACCGCTACGGCCACCCAATTTAGAGAGCAACATATCCTGGATCAGGGCAAGTTTTTTCATCAAAGGGGAGTCCCTCGGATGAGGGTGCCAATCCCATATACTAGTCCCCCACAAATAGGTCCCATGCATCCACTTGACCCATAAGGAGTTGGCCTCCGCATGAACATTCCACAAGAAACGGGCAAGCAGAGCCGAATTCCAAAATTTCCAGTTTTTAAGCCCTAATCCTCCTTCCTCCTGAGGCATACAAATAGTGTCCCAAGCCACCTTGTAATGCTTCCCTCCCCAGACAAATAACCGGCACATAGAGATGATTTTATTAAGGAGCATAATCGGTATGGGAAACGCCTGAAACCAAAAGGAAAGGACCCCCTGAACAACCGAATTCACTAGCTCAACACGCCCAGCATAGCACAAACTTTTTCCAGCCCAGGCATTAAGGTAGGACTCAATCGACGACAACAGCTCCGAAAATTGGCAATAGATATTTTGAGAGGAGCCAAGGGTATGCCTAGGTATCGGACAGAAAATTCCCCCTCCCGGTACTCCACCTAAGTGGCTCTTTTTTTTTTGGTAAAATGTAAATGTATTATACCAAAACAATGTGTATACACAGACGGCAGGGCATACCCTTACCTCGAAAAGGATCACCCAAAATAGAAGGAAATCAACAAGAAAAGAAAACCTACAGATCCTACAACCCAGCCCGAGAATTAGGGGGGAGGATAACACAAAATCAAGAGGACATAGAGTAGGGAGAAAGTTGCATAGGAGATTACCAGGGAAATGGCCTGGTAATAACCTATACACTTCTCCACATAAGCAGAAAACCCATCACCCTTGTACACCTAAAAAGACACAACTAAGATTTACAAGCCATGTTGAGGCTAGACATGAGTATGTGGGGTGAGGGAGAAAGGGGTTACCACGGAGTGGTAACACACTAGGCATCTCACCCCTGAGACAGTACATATGCAGCTGATACAGTAACTCTCTAACTGAACAGAAGCACTACAAGATAATAGCAGGCTGGGCGCCGAATAGGATTGAATGTGCAGAATCAACCAAGGTGGAGGAGGAGGAGTAGCTTCAAGACCACAGAACGGCTAGGGGGGTCCGGTTGTGGTACCATGAGTCAGGCTCCGAAGATATACCAATAGGAAAGATGAGTTGAGCACCCAAATTGATGCTGCATAGGTAGAGGCCGTGGATCAAGTACATTAACAGCACAAGGAAACCAAGAGGGAATGAGGCTTGTGCTCGGATGAGCATGACCTGCAAAACAGAAAAACCATTAGAAAAAAACCATCTGGTCACCATTCAGCTAGGTGGTCAGTGGGACGGTTTTCCCCATTCAAATCCAGTACACCGTTTCACTTGATCAAACCTCCTTTGTCTCCCCAAGCTGCTCTTGCAAAACTTCCCAAATAAACATTGCCCCTCCCAAACCTGAAAAAGATCCGTCCCATGATTGGCGAACTCCCCCCCCTTATGGCTAGAAGGGAATCAACTCTGGAGGATATAGTTTATACATGATTTGGTAGATATGGAGTTTGATCTTAAAAATGACGTCGTCACTAGAGAACAAAACATCATCTAAAACCACCGCATTTTTGGCTTTCCACACAAAATATACCGTAGTTAGTAGGCCTAATTTTGCGGCCTTACTACGCAATCGGGCCCCCGATTGGTCCCGAAGAATTCGCTTGATTGCTTGGTGGACAGTAGGAGTGGAAACCCGCAAGCCCAACCAATTTCGGATGTGCTGCCATATGACATTAGTGACTGAACAATGAAAGAAAAGATGGGCTCCCGATTCCAATTCAGTTTGGCATAAAGGGCAGGTGCGGTCTATGTCTAGATAATGGAGAGTGTCTTTGGTGGGAAGCCGATTGAGGAGTGTGAGCCAAGCAATAACTGAAACTTTAGGAGGGATGTACCGCTTCCAAATAAATGACATCCAAGGACGGATCGGGTGTTTAAGGCGAATGAGATCATAAACTTGTTGGGAGGAGAGTTGGCCATCTATACACATAGGTTCCAACCGAGGAACCACTAAATCCGGACCACCCAAGCACTCTATAAGAAGGTCCCAGATAACAGCCAATTTCTTCATGAGTGCCGAATCTCTAGGATGGGGACGCTAGACCCATATAGTGTTGCCCCTCAAATATGTTTCATGCACCCATTTAACCCAAAGAGAATCCGATTTGTCATGAATGTTC